>CAUZXS010002760.1:0-40307 GCA_963585895.1 Sepioteuthis lessoniana
GAAATGCAAACAGCCTCGTATAGGACTTCAACTCAGGTTGCCATATCTACTTTTTACCACAATAACCATTACACCACGGATGCCTCTCTCTCTCTCTCTCTCTCTCTCTCTCTCTCTCTCTCACACACACACACACACACTCACTCTCTTCTTCTTCTTCTCTCTCTCTCTCTCTCTCTCTCTCTCTCTCTCTCCCTTTATATATATATAATTCTTTTTTACTTTTTTTAGGTCGGGCTTTTTTTCTGTCTATGTTTACTTCTCCCTTTCTCTCCCTTCCTGTATATATATATATATATATATATATAGTGGGGGAGAGAGGAAGACATTCACACACACGCACACACACACACACACACACACACACACATACACACACACACACACATATACATATATATATATATGTTATCAGTCTCTTTAGCTTACCTTACTTTAAAACGATTTACCAACGTGTGTTGTCCTCTGCTAGTTTAAAACTGACACAAACAGCTAACCTAGCCAATTCTACAGTCAATTCTTAGTTATTCTTGTCAGAAGCTTATAATTATAGATCGTTGGCAGAATTGCTTTCTGATTTGTTTTCAAAGTTAAACAACGTTAAAACTACTTCGTACTGAGTGGATAACCAACGCGAAGGACAGCTCTTTGTAATGCTAAAAAGATAATTTATAAATCGTACAATGTCGTTAAGAACGGTTTGCAGCTGATAAGGAAAGTTTTGTTGAATTTGTTTAGCGATAAACGGAGAATTAATTAAGAATATTCATACAAATTAATATTACATGGAGGGGGATAAAAGTCCTCTCGCAAACCAAGAGGGAAAGAAATTACCTTTCTATTAAACTATTTGCTGAATATATTTTGCTGTACAAGTAATTTAATTGAATATATATATATATATATATATATATATATATATATATATATATATATATATATATATATGTATATATAATCCAAGATAAGGCTCTAACTGCATCAGCGTGGATATAGCAATCCCATAGAGTGACAACAATTTGACAAAGTCTGGTGGTGTCGTGATATACTACTGGGGCGCTCTGTGCTAGTGGTAATGATGCTTCGGCCCCGAAACCATGCTGAACCCAGAGTCATCATCTGATGAAGGCTTTGTTAGAAGCAATACTGTTGTACAAACATCAGTTATTGTATGATAATTTCTATATAAGCAAGCAAACACATTCAAGAGAAATTCAATAAATAATGTAAATTTATCCAAGAGTTTGCCGTAGGAAGTACTATTTATAGTTGTGATATCCTAGAAGACTGTCCGTATGACCTTCTTTAATGACTGTTGAAAAGTTCTCTGACTAGACCAAAGGAAATTGCCTTTTTTTTAAATTATTTTGGAAGGGATAAAAAATTGAGAAAAGTTGTGTCGGGTGTTTTGAACTGTGGAATGAGTATATCAATTACAACATATGCTCCTAAGATATTTTTTTCTTGTCGGGCTAAGAACTTTTCAGCACATTTTCGTAATTGTAAATACCTACTTGTTCTGGTAAATGTAAACTACTTCTGACACTTTTTGTCAGATTTGAAACAAAATCAAAAGAAATTTAAAGACATTTTCCATTGTCTTTCTTTGTTTTGTTTTTTATTTGTTGTTTGTTTGGTTGGTTGGTTGGTTGGTTAGTTTTTTGTTTTTGTTTTTGTTTTGTTTTGTTTCTTTTTTGCTTTTTTGGTTTGTTTGTTTTTTTTCCATCAAAAATCTTGAATATTTATATGCGCTGTATTCCAATTAATAAAATGAAAATTAAAATAGATTTTTTATGTACTTAATATTTAGATACAAATGTTTCATTCTGTCTCTTATCTTTTGGAGTTCATTCTATATTATGCGTGTGGGTGCGTGTCTGTGTACCTGTCTGGCATGGGTATTCATTCACTCATAACTATTTATACTCGTGTTTCACGCATCTCTTACTTATTTTAGTATGTTATATTCTAATTTTGGTTTGGTTTTGGTTGTTTAATGGCATATCAACCTTTGTAGGTTATTTAATGTCAAAGCCATTCTCATAGAAGAATTGTAATGGTACTATTTAACCCATAGGATAAGGGGGTTCATATCTTTCCCAAGGGTATTTGTCCGAAAGTGAACGCAATAGCGCAACTAGAGTACGAACTCGCTTACTACGATTACGCTGCCCATCGCTTTAACCATTACACCACGAGGACACCCCCGTTCATTTTAAACTTAATTGTAGATTTATGCTGTGCCAATCTAACTTTAGGTTGTATTGTGTCCGTTTATTCTAATGCAATGGTTGACAAGTCTTTTAATATTGGAATGAGTTCGATTTTCAAAGGGTGATAAAATTGTTTTTTGCCAACGTTAAGCGTTTCTGTTTTTTATATTCAACCATCACCAAGGCGGTGTTAATATGTGATGTTGTATCTTTATATTCAATTTTAAAATGAAAAAAGAGAAAAAGTCCTTACATTCAATTATTGCTAATATCGTTCTGTTTCAAAACTACGTGAAATTTATTTCAAGGCGCAATGTATTTGCGAATGTCAGACTTTTCTCTTGCTATCTTTTTATTCTTTCGAAGTTCATGCCTTTCTATATAACGCTATCGCTAAGTAATCGTAATTTCCCACAGAATTCGACTCCACACGCGAGCACAAATTTTAGACCGTAAAATTGTCAAGAAATAATTTTATTTCCAGCTAATTATTTTGACCACTCGTGTCAAAAAAAAAACTTTTTAGAAAAATCTGTTTGGAATTTAAAAAAAAAACACTATAGAGAAGAAATAAAGACCTGTATTATCAAACGCCATATGAAATACGTTGTTAGCAAATGTGTCTAAACATGTGTGCTTATACGCGTGGACGTTAAAAGAAACAAAATCAATGCGTACGCGTGCAAGTATGCGAGCGTGCGTGAGTGAAAGCAAAATATTTTGTGTTTGTTTTTTTTTTTTAAACTTAAGGATGTAGAATAAAGTGGATGTGTAGGAGTGTATCCAGGTATGAGGTTAAAACATTATGGGAGAAATGTGAGTGCATTTGCCTGAGTGTTTATATGTGTATATATGAATGAGTGAGAAACTGACTACCTATCCGGGTGCATGCGTTTGCATGTTTCCACTGGAAGAACCATTAAACAAAAAGATGTGTACCCCATGCTCATGTATAACAGAGAAAGATAGTATAGAGAAATACAGAGTGAGAGAGAGAGAGAGAGAGAGAGAGAGAGAGAGAGAGAGAGAGAGAGAAAGTGAGTGAGAAAGAGAAAGTGAGTGAGAATACTTGTATGTAAATGCATGTGTTTGCATGTGTTCGTGTGTAATATAGTGACAAAACGTATTAGCAGGTATGAGCATAAATAGGAGGAAAATAAAGAGACAGAGACACTGACGGTCAAACAGAGAGTGAAAGAAATATATATGGAATACCTGTATGTGTCTAAGCATATATTTGAGTATGATATAGCAACAAAAATGTGTGCAAGTATGCATCTGGAGAATGGGGTTCAATCTCAGGTCTAGTGATACCAAAGATTAAAATAAATGGTACTTGATGCCGCCTTGCTTAACACCCAGCATTATAATGTATGGATCAAAAGTAAAGTGGGTCAATCCTGGGAATATAGAAGCGCCCTCCCCTATACCTCGGTGTAGTAGCTATTGAAAAAGGAGCCCTCGGGTCACACTCGATTAAGGTCGCCAACTTCACTTATGCATATGTGTAAAAGAGAGAGAAAGATATAGCACACACACACACACACACACACATACACACACACATATATATATATATATATATACTTATATACACACTCATATACACACAGGCATAGACGCACATGTATAGAAGGATAAAGAGAAGGGATGGGGATAGAAAAGACGCGTAGATATTTGTGTAATGCATTTTCAAAAAGGTAAACAAGACTTTCGCTCGCACAATGCATTTGTCAGCATGTCTCCAGCTAATTATATATATATATATATATATATATATATATATATATATATATATATATATATTACACACGAACACATGCAAACACATGCATTTACATACAAGTATTCTCTCTCACTTTCTCTTTCTCACTCACTTTCTCGCTCTCTCTCTCTCTCTCTCTCTCTCTCTCTCTCTCTCTCTCTCTCTCTGTATTTCTCTATACTATGTGTGTGTGTGTGTGTGTGTGTGTGTGTATGTGTGTGTGTGTGTGCCTATTCAAAGTATTCTTCCGTTGTCTTATATACAAAAGTTAAGGCAAGCAAATTTGTGGTGTTAATGTGCTTCGCAAACGCAAGTGTTTCTGAGAGTTCGTGCATGCGTGTGCTGAAGTATGTTCGTGCTTGTTGATTTGAAAGAGGGGTGCCCGTTACTCTATCGATGACGGAGAAGTAGCCAAGTGACAGCCAATTAACAGATCAATGCTAGCGACCAATACAATATGAACCGGATACAATTGCATTCTAATGGTAATCTTAAAACCGGTTCATAGTTGGTGTGGTATCCATCTTTATACGCATAGTAAGCCAGGGTCTCATCTACTCCCCACCCACACTCCACTTCAATATCCAACCTTACAGGCCACTGCCACCGTTCCATTACCCCTACCACTAATTCATCGATCAACTTTATTATCGATTATCCTGCGTCTGACAAATGCAGCGTTGAATCAAATGTGGTAAAATTAGCGGTGAGATTACTCGTTTCCGGGCATCGAAGTTTGCCTCTCGGTACAGTGCAAGTTTGACTAGTGACTGAATGGAGCCAACACAGACTGTTAATCTCTCAGTCGACTTGTGAAGGTGAAGAATCCAATTAAGAGACCGGTCCAGGTGTATTGGTGTGTACTGGGGTCTGTAACTGAAAATGTGGAGAGCAGACATTAGAAAAAATGAAGGACATCGGTTTCTCTAACTTTTTTCCGAGATCCGATTGTAAATGTGTGATACATGAATATTTATTACGTTTGCTATTTTTTTTTTTTTCTTTCTTTTTTCGTGTATGTGTGTGTATGTGTTGTGTGTGTGTGAGAGAGAGAGAGAGAGTTAACGAACCTGTGTGTATATGCAAGTAAGAACATCTGTGTATGTGGTTAACTGTACTAATGAAAATTAAAAGTGAGAAAGACGAATAGAATGAAACGATGAAGGACAATAAGGGAATGAAATAAAGGGAAAAAATATAAGTTCGAAATAAAGAAAGAAAGAAAGAAAGAAAGACTCAAATGAAAATGTTTAAAGAAAGAAAGAAAGAAAGAAAGAAAGAAAGAAAGAAAGAAAGAAAGAAAAGGCAAGGAAATTAAAGTAAAGAAGAGAAAAAGAAAGAAAAGGGAAAGAGAGGTGAGGAAAAGAAAGGAAAGGGCGACGACAAGCAATTGTGAAACAGTCTGGAAAGAAAGAAAGAAAGAAAGAAAGAAAGAAAGAAAGAAAAAAAGAAAGAAAGAAATATGTAAAGAAAAATGTCGAAAGCATTTCAGACAAAAAAGAAGGACCTATTTAAGTAGGTAAGTCAAAAAATGCGTCTATTATTGAAATGGTCAGGTCTATTGAACGGTATAAAGCATCGTGGTACGGTAACAGATAGTGCAAAGCATTTATTAGACACTTCATAAAATTTACTTCCCCCTTTGCCCAGCAATAACATACACGCTCATATTAATTACTTCATTAATCTCATTTCTAACATGTTTCTTAACAAATTAAGTTACTTAATCGAAATTCTAACAGGTTATTCAACTATGGGTCCTGTCTCCTAAGTGGGGAAGAAGCTAACATTTGCATTTTGGTCAATATTCATGAGATGTTTTAAATGACAGCGATACCAAATATACATTGGAAATGTGGAGTGGAGAATGAAAGGTATATAAATATGAAGACATTTTTCTTTAGTCTATAATTCTAAAATCTTTATATACAGTATTGTCCATAAATAAGTATACCATCTAACAAATTAAAATATTGTTTGATGATATACTTACTTAGGGACAATAATGTATATGAAGCTTTAAATTTCTTCTAAAATAGAATCATTAACATTATATTATTTCTAGTGGACATCATACTATGGCGAGTCAAAAGTTTTGCAATATTTTGTTAGTACATGCAAGTTTCTTGCGAATATATCGTGTGAGCGAAGAGGTTCAAGCCGTGGTATGGTGAGTCAAAGGTTTTGCAATATTTTGTTAGTACGTTCAAGTTTCTTGCGCATATATCACGTGAGTAAAGTGGTTCAAGCTGTGTAATGGTGAGTCAAAAGTTTTGCAATATTTTGTCAGTACGTGCAAGTTTCTTGCGCATATATCACGTGAGCGAAGTGGTTCAAGCTGTGTAATGGTGAGTCAAAAGTTTTGCAATATTTTGTCAAAACGTGCAAGTTTCTTGCGCATATATCACGTGAGCGAAGTGGTTCAAGCTGTGTAATGGTGAGTCAAAAGTTTTGCAATATTTTGTCTGTACGTACATTTTTCTTGCGCGTATATCGTGTGAGCGAAGTGGTTCAAGCTGTGGTATGGAGAGTCAAAAGTTTTGCAATATTTTGTAAGTACGTGCAAGTTTCTTGCGCATATATCATGTGAGCGAAGTGGTTCAAGCCGTACGGGACCCACTGTGGTTGGTAGTTTAGTGGTAGCTGGTAAGCTGATACGTTGTGCATTGCGTCATTCAGTGTGTGATTTAAAAGCCATACAGAAGAACGTGTAACGTAGTCTTATTCGGAAACTTATATTTTACAAGTTTGAAGTGGGCCACAACGCCGTGAAAGCTACCAAAAACATTTTCTGTCCGAAAGGTAAAGGCACAACTGATTACCGTTCGGTAACCAGATGGTTCAAGAAATTTCACGTGAATTGCAAAGATTTCGACAACCAGGCAACCAGGTAGAACCGTGGATTTCTCTAAAGCTGCACTCCAAAATATAGATGCAAATCCGGAGATTAGTATTCGGAGAGTATCATGCGGGCTCTGCATCTCACAGTTCAGTGTGGCTCGTCATTTTCATGACCTCGACAATAGCATCCGGTGCTGCCTAATTGTGTCTCACCTACTACCAAAATGCTGCAAAACTCACCCTTGTACATTGGGACATTATTATTATTATTATTATTATTATTATTTTACTCTTTTAAGAGTTTTTCACACCAGAGTTAGCTGATGGCTTCTCAATGGAGTGTGAGTGACAGCAAGTCTCCTCGAATCTCCAGGACTCTTCTCGGTATTCTGGCCGATCTTAATAATGCTGTGGTTTGGATGGTCTCGACTCATCCTCTTATTTCCAAGTCCTCCAGTCCCTGTCCCAATCCTTTGCTGACCGTACTGAGCGCACGAACTACAATTGGTATCACCGTCACTCTTATGTCCCATAGATTTTTCAGTTCTCTAGCAAGGTTCTGGTAGTTATCTTTCTTTTCAATTTCTTTCAGTTTTACTCTGTGAACAGCAAGAACGGTAAAGTCCACTACTCAGGGGGTTCTCTTTTTTTCTTTTTTTTTTGTTGTTGTTGTTGTTGACTATCACTAAGTCTGATTATCTAGCCGAGATTAGATGATCCATTTGTATCTCGAAATCCTAAAGAATTTTGTGTCTCATTTTCCAGGTCTGATGCTAGGTTGTGCATATACCATTTGTTCGTATGGTCAAATTTAAGCTTCTTGCACAACTCCCAGGGGATCACCTTGCCCACCCTGTTGTGTCTAATCTAATACTTTTTTTCGCTAGCTTAATAACAAATAGTAATGGCGATAGCGTATCTCCCTTGAAGATGCCTCTCAAGATTTTCATCTCAGTTTAGCTTTTTTCTTCTGCTGTCAGTTCCACTCACCAGTTTCTCATGGTTTTCTCAATAGACTCAATGACTCCGTCGGATATCTTGCACAGTTTAAGAAGTCTATAACTCAGCTTTGCCGTACTATTTTGTATGCCTTTTTTAAATCAATCCACGCCATAGCTACATTAATGCGTCTCATTGTCCTCTCCTGGAGGAAGAGTTGATCAATATATAGTAGCTTTCCTGTTCCTCTTGTTCCCTTGCAGCATCCTTTCGGTTCCTCAGTCCGCAGCTAATTAACGAGTAAATCTGCCTAGGTAGACAAATTTTTAGTCTATAATTATTTGGGGCAAATCCTTTCGGGGTGTCTTTCTGGATCAGGATTGTCTTTCCTATACTCGGGTATATCCGCTTCGGTTCCTCAGTCCGCGGCAAATTAACGAGTGAATCTCCTTAATGTATGTTGTTAGTGTTGTCCACATCATAGGTAGGCAAGTCTTTAGTCTGTAATTATTTGGGGCAAATCCTTTTGGGGTGTCTTTCTGGATCAGGATTGTCTTTCCTTTACTCGGGTATATCCGCTTCGGTTCCTCAGTCCGCGGCTAATTAACGAGTAAATCTCCATAATTTATGCTGCTTGTTTTTTCCACATCATAGGTAGGCAAGTCTTTAGTCTATAATTATTTGGGGCAAATCCTTTTGAGGTGTCATTCTGGATCAGGATTGTCTTTCCTATACTCGGGTATATCCGCTTCTTCTAAGCATCTATTCATTTCAATAACCAGTCTGTCATGGATGAAGGTGATTTTTTTAAAACCAGAATCCATGTATGCCATATTATTATTATTATTATTATTTGAGTTTTTCTCACCAGCTGATGGTCTTTCACTGGAATCTGAGTGACAGCAAGTCTCCTCATGTCCTTAGGACTCTTCTCAGTATTCTAGCCGATCTTAACTTTGCTATAGTTTGGATGGTCTCAGCACGTCTTCCGATTTTCAAGTCTTCCAGCCTTTCCAAGCCTTTTGGGACCGTTCCGAGTGCACCAATTATAATTGGTATCACCGACACTTTCACCCTCCATAACTTTTTAGTTCTCTAGCGAGATCCTAGTACAGTTTTATTACAGTTTTAATGATGTAAAATTTAATAATAAATAATACCTAATAATATTTGCAGTTTTGTCAGCGGGTTTAAAAATACATTGACAGTACCCTCTGCAGAAGGATAACACCACCATAAAAATTGGTATCCAGGGTACAAAATGGAAACGTTTGTTTTCAACTTCAGTGAGGCGCTTTATTTTACTTCGCTGTTTATTCATGCCTTTTTTCTGAAGTTGTATATGTGATTTATTTATATTGGGACGTGTTAATTTTTGTAATATTTTTATGTTATTATATGTACCAAATAAAATGTTTATACTGATTAATCGTTAATTAATATTAATTTATTTCGTATATTCTTTCCGTTTGTTCAGCGTTAGTGTACCAATAGATATTAGAATCTTCAGAGAGGGAAATGATTAAAAATCCACCCTAACACTCAAATAACGGTTAATATTAATCTCCCATAATTTCTCCAATAATGGTTTATATACATCCATGTTTATGTCTGTAATTCATAATTCATTTCATTAAAATAAAAGTGGATCGAACTTTTAACTTTGAATGGTCTAACTAGATCACTGGACCACTCTGATTGTATAACAGTCGTTTACAAATTTACATTTAGCTCCGTACAAAATCAATAATAAACGCTCAAATAAATATTCATTGATACAATTTTTTTTAAAAGACTCCAGTCAGTTGGAGCTGTAGAATACACCGACTGTACCCCTGCAGACTTGTAAGACCTACCCCCAACGAATGTCCTGTATATGACACTAAACTGCATCTAATGGTGAGGCCTCAATCTAGGAGCTTTGGGAAATGTGGGATACCTCTTCATTGCTATTATTCTTTGGTTAATTCTGACCCAAAGTGTCAATACCTGTTGGAGGCCATCTGTGTATAAAATGAAATTGTTCAATCATTTACTAAAGATTGTTATTTGCTGTTTGAAACGATGCATCTGTTACAGATTATTTATATTAAATAGGAATATCGGAAAAATAGAATTACTAATGTTAAATAGTGATTCTTGAAACCATTAAATAGAATTATAATATTAGAAATACTTTAAACCATTTAACTGTGTGCAAACAAATGAGCACTAACAACTCGTTTAAAAATAAAGTTACCCACAAACTATTCGCTTATAAATCAGTTATAAACAAGATTAGGTATTAAATGACTCACAAGGGTTGTTATGCCATAAAACACCAACCAACCAACCAGACTTCGCAAAAGATTGTAACTAAAAAATGGTCCCATTAATAGGAACCCAATTAACAAAAACCTGGAAATTTAGAACTTATTTGTCTAAATTTCTTAAAAGAAACTTGATAATCTTAATCACATATAATATTCGGACTATTGTATTCATCATTATCGTCACTATTTTAATTCCACTATAGATGACCGGGTACAAGTGTTATGTTATAGTAAGTATTCATTGTTATTTACCAGTCGGCGGGATTTAACCTACAACGTCCAAATGATTTCACTCAAAAGCACTTTTCAACCGAACAACTATATCTATTGTGCCATGTCTTGTAGGTCGACAAGTGCTTCTAAGTGAAATTATCTGGACGTTTCAGGTTCAATCTCGACTGCTGGTAAAAATAAACAAAGAATTTGTGGGTTGTTTAATGCAGAAGCCATCCTTGGATAAGAACAACAGTGATATTATTTAAGGTTTCTTTACTTAATGGCATATCAACCTTCGTGGGTTGTTTAATGTCGAAGCCATCCTTGCATTATTATTGCAAAACATTTGTACCCTGCTATGGTTAACGGAATTAGAACAATCTACTCCCATGGATTAAATAACGGTTTGATGTCCTGTGTTGGCTCCCTAGTTCGACAAGAAACACCTGAAGAAGACCGAGGGACTCATCGGCTGAAATGTTATGATTATAACAATAAAGATGAAGACAATAGTCCGAATATTCTAAGTGGTAAGTAAGACTCTATTTCCACTACTTTCACTCCACGAGCAACCCAAAAATCCAGGATATCGGAACACCACCCACGAAAAAAAAATCTGCTATGGGAATTTGCGGTTACTCTTTGTGAGCGCTGCTTTTTGTATGGCAGTTGGCAAATAGAAGACGAAGGGGGAATCTCCGTAGCGTAGCGGCTAATATATACAACTTTGACATTTTAGTAAGCAAATTCGAACTCAAGTCGCACTATAATGTTCATTTTCGAATTAATACCCTAATGATCTCCCTAATCCACCCCAGCTATGGATTAAATAGTACTTCTACTTGTTCAAGGATGACATCGACATTAAACGACCCACGAAAGTTGATATGCCATTCTGCAAAGAAACTTTAAATAATATCACTGTTGTTCTTCTCCAAGGATGGCTTCGATATTAAACAACCCACGAAGGTTGATATGCCATTCACCAAAGAAGCCACACGAAACAAAATATAAAGGAATTGGAAAATGATTGGAATTAAATTTTAGACTTTGTCATTTTATTTTCAACTTATTCTCTGTACTTTTGGGTAGTACCTCGTACGCTGTTCGGTTCTAGATTAAAAACAATCGTAAAATGAAGTGTTTTTCTTGACTGAAATAATTTCTAATTTGACAGATATCATTTTAAAGTAGATAAGTATTTGTTTAGTCAACAATCAATTACAAAATACCAACTGTAAATTATCAAAAATTGACATCAGTATAAAAAAAATTACGGTCAAGTCAGACTGAAAACATTGGGGGGTTTTGTCAGATCACTGAAGTTCAGCTGTGAAAAACCTGTTCTGTACTTAGATGGGTGACCTCTAAGTTGCAGAAGGCACTGTAAAACACCCGACACCAATGTGTAAGACGAAGTAAAGCTTAGTAAATAAAAAGCAAAATAAAAGAAGTTAAGGCAGCGATAAGTTTATTCAGTATCTTGATGGGTGACCACTTTATGACATCTGGTACCTGATACCTGTGTGCAAGTAAATTTTAGTAAATAAGAATAAAAATAAAGTAATAAGTTAAGGCTGCAATGGGTTTATTCAGTACCTAGATGAGTGACCAACAAGTAACAGCTGTACTGAACAGTAAGAAACTTGATGACCGAAGGACTCATCGGCCGAAACTTTGTGAAAAACTCCCTAAATAAAAGTATAGAAAGGAAATACGATTAATCTAACAATTCCTCTCGGATCACCGAAGTTAAGCAATGATGATCCTGTTCAGTAATTAAATGACTGCCCACATAATAACAATAGGTACTGTAAATGATCTAAGGCCTGTGTACCAGACGAAACAAATATTAGGAAATATCAACAAATAATGGAAGTTAAGTACGAGTCCGTTCTGTACTTAGATGGGTGACCATTTAGTAAGCGTATTTACCAACCCCTCCGCTCGGTCAGGATATGACACAAGGTCAATTTTTAAGCGGAGTTTAACAGGTTTGAATTCAGAGTTTTACTTCTCCTAGACTAGTTGCCTCGCCAAGGCTGAAGAAACTAGTCTGCCCTACTATTTTCCCATAGCTGGAGGGAGAATAATTGGATTCATACCTTTCCCAAGGGTATTAGTGCTATGTGAAATGCAATCGGTCTCGTCCTGGATTTGAACTCGTGTCGCCGTGTTCATTTCCTACGGCGATAACCATTACACCACGGGCATTTAGTAAGAGCGAATAGAATAATCAACCAAAGGTCTATGTACCAGACTAAGCATGGTAAATAACTACTTTATATAAAGAAAGTACGAGTAGTCTAACCATTGACTGCATGAAAACTGGGATCGGAGAATCGATCTCAACTTCCAGTCGAGACATTTTGCTCACCGAGAATATGCTCTAAGAAAATGTATAAATAAATCTCTTGACACCTTCCACATAGCTATGAATAAAATATGATATACAATGCTCTCTTAGCTACTATTCTCGGAAAGTGACTGTTATAATTTATTGGTGTCCCTGAACTTTGTCACCGTATACTTGATGTTACTGTCAATGACATGCTCTAGGTACCCGTTATCTATAAAGATATCCCTGATAGCTCCAAGTTCATTATCAATCTTGCACCCACTACAAATGTTAAGAGCTCTGTAAGAAAGACATCTAATTAGATTAAGTTTCCTAGATTTGGGAGCAAAAGAATGCCAATTCAAATACATCCCAGTAAATGTGGGTTTCCTATAATAACCAATGGTGTCTCTACGTATTGTATTGTAGAAATTTTGCTGTACTCATAAATCAATTAAATATTTTAAGGGGAGGTACAGCCCCAAAATCATTGGTGATTTAAATAAAAGAATACATCTTAGATATCTTCTTGATTGCTACAGAAATAAGATCTCTTTTCTTCAGTCTTGCCTCGACAAAAACTTTGTTCCGGGTTATATAGTTCAACGAATTAGGTGAATAAAATGCCGTAATTCCACCAATGTATTACGGGCATTTTTGAAGGACGAGATTTCTTATTTCATGGACTCAATAGAGTCTGTGAAATATCGTTTATATGTTAAGTGGAAATTGTGTTGGTCTTCCCTTGGCTTTATGGATCTCCTTTGATTTTCAAAGTATCTGACCAATAACTCTGCTCGACTTAAGGGCAAGTTATTTAATAACACCCATCAATTGGGAATTTATAAATTCAAAACTAAGAAATAAGATCGTTAAAATGCTCTTAAGAAAGGTATAAATCTGGTCCTACCCCAGCAAATAGCAAAAACAAAATTGGTTTGGTTTATTTGTTTAATGGCATATTTTATGGTTTATTTGTTTAATGGCATTCACCTTTGTGGATTATTTAATGCTAAGGTGATCCTTATAAAAGTACAGCAGTAATACTGTTTCACCGATAGCTAAAGGAATAAGGTTGGGTTTGGTTTTTGTTAAATGGCATATCAACCTTCGTGGATAATTTAATGCCAATAGTACCGTTGTAGATGTACAGCAGTGGTACTATTTAATCCATACATTGGGGTAAAGGGGGTTGATACTTTTCTCAAAGGTAATAGTCTGAAGGTTAAAGTTATAGCGTTACTGGAGATAAAATCGTTTAGTACGATGTTGCAGTCCACCACATTAGCCACTGCACCATGGTGACTCACACAACAATGTTGGTCCAACCAATCAAATATACTTACAACTGAAAACACAATAGTATTACTTGAGTTATGATGTTGGTGCTAAGACGTGAACCAATAATGTTTGTGCAAAGAAGTGAACCAATAATTTTGGTGCTAAGAAGTGAACCAATAATTTTGGTGCTAAAAAGTGAACCAATAATTTTGGTGCTAAGAAGTTAACCAAGAATGTTGCTGCTAAGAAGTGAACCAATAATTTTGGTGCTAAGAAATGAACCAATAATTTTGGTGCTAAGAAGTGAACCAATAATTTTGGTGCTAAGAAGTTAACCAATAATGTCGCTGCTAAGAAGTGAACCAATAATGTTGGTGCTAAGAAGTGAACCAATAATGTTGGTGCTAAGAAGTGAACCAATAATTTTGGTGCTAAGAAGTGAACCAATAATTTTGGTGCAAAGAAATGAACCAATAATTTTGGTGCTAAGAAGTGAACCAATAATGTTGCTGCGAAGAAGTGAACCAATAATGTTGGTGCTAAGAAGTGAACCAATAATTTTGGTGCTAAGAAGTCAACCAAGTAAGCAAACTACATTTAGAATATTTCAATGTTTTTAATTCAAAAGAACAAAGTGTTTCGTTTGGTTTGGGTTCTTTGTTTAATGGCATATCAACATTCTTAGGTTATTTAATGCCAAAGACATCCTCGTAGAAAAATAACAGAGATACGATTTACTCCAACGGTGTGGGGATAGAAAGGCTAATACTTTTCCCAAGGGTATTAATCCGAATGTGAACGTAATAGAACGACTGGGATTCGAACTCACTTACTTCAAGGCTGCAGTCTAGCACGTTAACCATTACGTCCCAAAGACTGCTCCTTCCTATATATCACATTCTTTCTTTCTTTCTTTCTTTCTTTCTTTCTTATTTACTTACTTCGTTTCTTTCTTTCTTTCTTTCTTATTTACTTACTTCATTTCTTTCTTTCTTTCTTTCTTTCTTTCTTTCTTTCTTTATCTGTTTTATTGCTTCTTTCATTTCACATTTTCCTTCCTACTCTTCTACTTTCCCTTCATCTTTCTTTCTTTCTTTCTTTCTTTTTTGTTTATATGTTTTATTGCTTCTGTCATTTCACATTTTCCTTCCTACTCTTCTACTTTCCCTTCATCTTTCTTTCTTTCTTTCTCTCTTTCTTTTTTGTTTATATGTTTTATTGCTTCTTTCATTTCATATTTTCCTTCCTACTCTTCTACTTTCCCTTCATCTTTCTTTCTTTCTTTCTTTCTTATCTGTTTTATTGCTTCTTTCATTTCACATTTTCCTTCCTACTCTTCTACTTTCCTTTTTTCTTTCTTTCTTTCTTTCTTTCTTTCTTTCTTTCGATGCACCTTTTTTCTTTCCTTCTTGTTGATCCTTCCTTCCTTCCTTCCTTCCTTCCTTCCTTTTAAGGTTTATTCAAGTTACTGTAATAACATAACAGTTTATTTCTATGATTCTAACCATATATTAACCTCTGTAATATATCTAAGGACCTCCTGATTCAATATTTAAAAAAAATACTAACTTCGACCGTGTCAAGAAGAAAGTTTCTATTATCTCTATATTTATCAAAGCAACATAAATTCCCTCCAGCGAACGACGTCTGTAAGCATGCATCTATCAAGTGATATACTTCAATCTATTTCTCTGTCCTTAGCATGGCAAAACTGTATCCAGCGATGAGGGTCAGGTTCTGAAACTCTGCGGAATGTGGAGTCATCTTTTTATTGTCATTACTCCCAGGTCCATTTTCACCCGGAGTGGAAGAACCTCTTAAGAACACATCTATGAATCAAATAGATCTACGACATTGGCTTGATTTACTTTGTTTGTTTGTTTTTGTCTATCAATCCTTATGGTTTATTAAATACCAAAGCTATCCTTGTAAAAGAACAGTAGTGTATTTATTTAACCCATAACTAGGGGAATTATGGAGTTCATAACTTTCCTAAGGATATTTGTTGGAAAGTGAACGTAATGGCACTTACTAAGATGTTGCAGCCTACCAGGCTAACCACTACACCACGGGAACCCCACCAGATCTATTTGAATAATATTTAGAATAATTATAAACTGACCGATAAAATGAAACGCAGTTTCTTCCAGGCAGCGGTCGTGTCGATACTGCTGAATGGATACACTACTTGGATGCTAACTAAACGGCTGGAGAAGAAGCTGGACGGCAATTACACAAGAATGCTGCGAGCAATATTGAACAAGTCCTGGCGGCAACACCCCACAAGGCACCAACTATACGGCCACCTGCCTCCCATCACGAAAACTATCCAAGTTAGACGAACCAGATACGCAGGACACTGCTGGGTAAGCAGGGACGAGCTCATAAGTGATGTACTCCTATGGACCCCCTCATATGGCCGAACAAAGGCAGGACGACCAGCGTGAACATACATACAGCAGCTATGTGAGAATACGGGATGTAGCCCTGAAGACCTGCCGGAGGCGATGAACGATAGGTAAAAGTGGCGAGAGAGGGTCAGGGATATCCGTGCTAGCTGCACGACATGATGATGATGATGATAATCTAGCTTAATATGAAGTGTTTACCTCTTTAATATGATTGTAAAGATACATATTTGAACTATATATAATTGGCGACCATAAGTGTTTAATTGACTTCGGCATAAAATAACCCACCAAGGATTAACATACCATAAAACCAACCAAGCGAAATCGATTTGCCCCAGTCTATATACACATTGTGGATCAATATGTTGGAAACCATTCAGTTATTAACTAGTTGCATATTAATCTGAAATCTTCTCTGTGTAATATTCGATCACTGCTATTAATATTCACCAATGAAGTCAAAAGCCAAAAAAAGGAAGGAGATCATGTTGAAAGACAAATTGTCTATTTTTTTATATCAATGTCTCTTTTCCTTTTGAGGCTACAAAATTATCAATGCGTGTGTGCATTTGTGTGTGCACGCGCGTGCATGTGTGTGTGTGTGTACATATGTATGCATGTGTGTTCATGTGTTTTTATAATGTTTTATATATTTTTATTATGTATCTTATACTCTATGTTTTTATTATGTATTTCTATATGTGTTTTTATATAATTATATGTATTTTTATCATGTATTTTATACTACGTATTTTATACTGATATATGTATCTTTTATCATGTTTTGTTTTATACTTTGTGTTTTTATACTATAATATGTATTTTATTATGTATTTCATACTGTGTTTTTATACTATTATATGTATTTTATTATGTATATTAAGTATTTATTCTGTATGTTTTTATATATTATTTTATAAATTCATTTTTATATATTATATGTATTTTATATATTATATGTATTTATATAATGTATTTTTATACTATATGTTTTATTCTGTTTCTCGTATTTTTATTATGTATTTTATGCTGCGTTTTTATATTATCATATGCATTTTTATTATCCATTTTATACTGTATGTTTTATACTATTATATGTATTTTTATTATGTATTTTTATACTATATGTTTTTACGCAATTATATGTATTTTATATTATATGATTTTATACTATTATAAGTATTTTTATCATGTTTTTATACTATGTGTTTTTTATACTACTATATGTATTTCATTATGTATTTTTATACTATGTGTTTTTATACTGATATATGTATTTTTATACAATTTAATCATATCTAATAACGGGTTTTTATTTTCATTTCTCCAATCTTTCAAGTATGCACAAATACACAAAAATAGGACTTGATATGCGCTGAATGTAACCCCTGCAGAGGAATAAGAACTCTGTATATTGTACATATAGATCTGACAGAAAATCATTAGTATTAGATAGAATACTTGAAAATGATATGTAATTTGCATTAAGAATACTTACTCGGAACTATAATTGTTTACTTTGGAGTATTATTATCATTAGCTACTTGAAGATATGTAATTACTAGAAACCATATAACTGTGGGCAAATTATTTGTATTGGATAGGAATACCTGAAACCATATAACTGTATGCAAATTATTTGTATTACATAGAAATATTTGAAACCATATAAATGTGTGCAAATTATTTGTATTGGATAGGAATAATTGAGACCATAGAACTGTGTGCAAATTCTTTGAATTAGATAAGAATATTTGAAACCATATAACTGTGTGCAAATTCTTTGTATTAGATAGGAATACCTGAAACCATATAACTGTTTGCAAATTATTTGTATTAGATAGGGATACCTGAAACCATATAACTGTGGGCAAATTATTTGTATTGGATAGGAATATAACTGTATGCAAATTATTTGTATCACATTGGAACATTTGAAACCATATAACTGTGTGCAAATTCTTTGTATTAGATAGGAATATTTGAAACCATATAACTGTGTGCAAATTCTTTGTATTAGATAGGAATACCTGAAACCATAAAACTGTATGCAAATTCTTTGTATTAGATAGGAATACCTGAAACCATATAACTGTGTGCAAATTCTTTGTATTAGATAGGAATATTTGAAACCATATAACTGTGTGCAAATTATTTGTATTAGATAGAAATACCTGAAACCATATAACTGTGTGCATATTCTTTGTATTAGATAGGAATACCTGAAACCATATAACTGTGGGCAAATTATTTGTATTAGATAGGAATACCTGAAACCATATAACTGTATGCAAATTATTTGTATTAGATAAGAATACCTGAAACCATAGAACTGTGTGCAAATTCTTTGTATTAGATAGGAATATTTGAAACCATATAACTGTTTGCAAATTATTTGTATTAGATAGGAATACCTGAAACCATATAACTGTGTGCAAATTATTTGTATTGGATAGGAATACTTCAAACAATATACAATTTTGAATTACTTATACTTACTTGAAACTATAATTGTTTACTTAGGAGTATTATTATCATTAAGCTTCTTGATGCCATATAATTGCGTGTAAATTATTTTGTATTAGATAGGAATACTTGAAACTATATAAATGTATGCGAATTATTTCTATTAGATAGGAATACTTGAAAACTGTGTTCAAATTATCAGTATTAGATAGGAATAATTAAAACTATGCAACAGCATCAAACAAGCAATTATTATCTATTGGAATAGTTACTTAAGACCATATAACTGTGCATAAATCGTTAATATTAAGAATATTGCTGGAAGCTATTATTGTTTCCAAATTATTACTATCATTAGTTGATTGAAATCATATAAGTGCTTGAAAAAAAACTGACCCCATCATTAAATGACTCAAGAGCGTTTGACATGCCGTAAAACCCCCAACCAATCCACGAACAGAACACACATATCCCACATACACACACACACACACACACACATACTCTCTCTCTCTCTCTCTCTCTCTCTCTCTCACACACACACACACACACAAACATACATGCATACACACACGTGCGCGCGCGCACACACACACACACACACACACACACACACACACACACACATATATATATAATATATAATATAATAATATCATTATTATGAATCCTGACATTTATATTGATAAAATTCTAATATTTATCATAATGGACGAGCAAAAATAATAATATCCTAATATTTATGATATTATTATTAAAGATAATGATAAATGAACAAAAATAATACTATCTTAATATTTAGGCTAATAAATGAGCCAAAATATATTATTATTATTATTATTATTATTATTATTATTATTATTATTATTATTATTATTATTATTATTATATTGATATCTTAATTTTTATAATAGTAAAGAAGCAAAAACATTTTCCAAGAAACAAAATAAATTGAAAAAATTCAATCACTGTAACTCCAACTAATGAAAACGCTTGATTTGTAATTTTTTTTTTTTTTTCATCATTTTTTTTAAAATTCTATAAAGCATAAAATTTTACTCCAGAATATCTGATTCAAATCTTCGTGCAATGTTCGTCGTAAATTTACACGGCACGATGGACAATTGTGCTTCATCTGACGCTGCGTCTTTGTACTCACAAACGATTATGTTATACTTCCCGCCAAAATGCATGCAAACCGTTGGTCGGCTGAATTTTGAATTTTCGCCCGTGGATTAAGTGTTGTGACCAGCCGCCTGCCCTCTCGCCTTAACGAGTAGTGTCAACGCTCCGGCCTTGAAAATAATAACGATAGTGTTTGTGACAACAATACGATAGCAGAAATAGCAGTATTGGTTTCAAACGATGAAGGAGATTAATGTAATGATGATGGTGATGATGTTCATACACCCACTACGATCACCAATAATAATAATAATAATAATAATAATAATAATAATAATAATAATAATAAGAAGAAGAAGAAGAAGAAGAAGAAGAAGAAGAAGAAGAAGTATTATAGTATCACAACAATGTAATCGATGAGGAAAATGAAGTGATAGATACTAGGATTATTATTATTATTATTATTATTGATGATGATATTCATACAGCTACTACCACAACAATCTCCATCACTAATAATAATAATGATAATAATAATATAAAGAAAAAGAAGTTTGAGGATATCAACAACAATAAGTAATGTATGAGGAAAATGAAGATATTGATGCTTTATTATTATTATTACTATTATTATTATTATTGGTGATGATGTTTATACAGCCTTCACCACAACTATCACCATCACCAATAATAATAATAATAATAATAATAATAATAATAATAATAATAATAATAATAAGAAGAAGAAGAAGAAGAAGAAGAAGAGCTGTATGGTATCAACAACAATATGTAATGTATGAGGAAAATAAAGAGATTATTATTATTATTATTATTATTATTATTATTATTATTATTTGGTTGTTGCTGTTGTTAATAAAGAAGGAGCAGAAATGGGGTCTCAGGAAAAGATTTCTTGCTGAGTTGAACGAGGAGAAAAATTAGAAGCATAATAAAAATAAAAGTAAATGAATTTATTATAATTTTCTCACCAGTCGCATCTGGTGGTTTTCACTGACGATCAAGTGACAACAAAACTTTAGAATATTCTAGTACTGTTTTTTTTTTGGGGGGGGGGTTGTAATTGTGTGGGGTGTCTTTGATTTTTCATTCGATTTCTAGTTCTTCTTATCTTTTCAGGATGATAATAATCCGGCAGATAGACACGTAGAAAAATTGAAAGAAAGCGATAAAGAACCTGGACCTTTCTAGAGAACTGGAAAAAACTGTTGAACATGAAAGTGACGGCGATACCAATTGTAATTGATGCTCTTAGTACAGACATCAGAGGATTGATTGATACAGGGATTGGAGGATTTGGAAATAGGAGGACAAGAGGAGCCCATCCAAACTTAAGCATTGTTGAGATCTGCCAGAATACTGAGTCCGGGAGACTTGAGGAGACTTATTGTCTCTTAGACTCCAGTGAGAAACCATCGGTTAATACTTGTGTAAAAAAACTCGAAAAGGGGTTAATAATAATAATAATAATAATAATAATAATAATAATAATAATAATAATAATAATAATAATAAAAAGCTGTGGAACATGAAAGTGACGATTGAGCCAATTGTGATTGGTGCTTTTGGCACAATAACTAAAGGATTACTAAATTGCCTGGAGGACTTGGAAGTTGGCGAACAGGTAGAGACTATCCAAATGACAACATTGCTGAGAACGGCCAGAATCCCGAGACGAGTCCTGGAGACTTGAGGAGACTTGCTGTCACTCAAACTCTTGTGAAAAGCCATCAGCTAACACTGATGTGAAAAACTCTAAAGGAGTAAAAAATTATTATAATAATAGACCAGATACCGTGGTTAAAGACTATTAAAGAAAAAACATCCCTTCTAATTGATTTGTCTGTGCCTACAGATAATGACACATTAGTCAAAGAATATAATGAAATAAGAAAATACAAAGTCCTGGAAGAAGAAATAGGAAAACATTTGGCATCTTAAAACTACCACCTTGTCATTAATAGTGGGAGCCCTTGATATGAAAGGAACAGATAAACATACGAAGATATCTGGCAGTCCCAGCCTATATGAAATTTTTAAAGGTTGCACTTTGTAAAACTGCTCATATCCTTAGGAGAGTACTATCAATGGGATTGAAAAATATCTACCAAAAGAGGTAGCAAAAAAACATTAATACATAGAACGTATATAATTACTACCTTCCCTCACCCAAGGTGTTAGCTAAAGACAAGGTGATAGATTGTAAAAAATTGAAAGTAACATAATAATAATAATAATAATAATAATAATAATAATAATAATAATAATTGGAACAGTAACTAAAGGGACTAGAGGAGTTGAGAGTTGGCGGACGAGTGGAGACCATCCAAACGGCAGCATTGTTGAGAACGGCCAGAATACTAAGAAGAGTCCTGGAGACTTGAGGAGACTTACTGTCACTCAGACTCCAGTGAAAAACCATCGGCTAACGCTGATGTGAAAAGCTCTAATGAGTGAATAATAATAATAATAATAATAATAATAATAATAATAATAATAATAATAATAATAATCTGAAGGAATGTGAAAAGAAGGATAAGTACCTCGACCTTGCTAGAGAATCGAAAAAGCTATGGAACATGATGGTGACAATTTTACCAATTGTGATTGGTGCTTTTGGTACAGTAACAAAAGGATGATTAAAGGGGCTGGAGGACTTAGAAGTTGGAGGACGAGTGGAGACCATCTAAACGACAGCATTATTGAGAACGGCCAGAATACTGAGAAGAGTCCTGGAGACTTGTGGAGACTTGCTGTCACTCAAACTCCAGTGAAAAACCATCAGCTAACGCTGATGTGAAAAACTGTAAAGGAGGAAATAATAATGATAATATCTTTCTTTTAAAATCAAACATCGAAACATTACCTACAAAAATATCAACAGTAACGATTTCGATAAAGGATTTTTTTGGACTCATGATTACAATTTTTCAAAGAGTAAATCATATTGATATGATAAAACATTTACTTAAAGCCTGTATTATAATGATGACGATGATTTAAAATGAACTTATAGCCATACAGCATTATCAACAACAACAACAGCAACAACAACAATAATAATAATTATTATTATTATTATTATTATTATTATTATTATTATTATTATTATTATTATTATCTCATGTACAAAATAAAACGATATTAAAAAGTATAGGTTTATATAGATTTAAATAAAGTGAAGGCTACGTCAGCAATAACTAGATTATTATAATTATTGCTTATTATTATTATTATTATCATTATTATTATTATTTGGCAAGAACAGCAGACGAACAGATTGCTTGACAACAATAAAATAGAATAAAAAGAAAGATAAGAAAAATCCAGCTGGAGTGAAAGTTTGTGGTTAAAAGTCTCGAGCCCGTTAAAATAAAAGAAAGAAAGACGGAAAGAAAGAAAGAAAGAAAGAAAGAAATTGTCTGCTCTGTGAATTCAAAATTTACCGCGCTGCTGCCGACACGTCGACTTGAACAGTTCTTGCGTTAACACGCCCCATCACCACAAGTCTCTGTCTACCCTACCCCAAATGTTATAGCGATAAAACAAGACATAAAGATAGTCGTCGCGGACACTGCTGATAAATAAATAAATAAATAAATAAAAACCACAAGCGCTTTTACTTTCTCTTTTTCTTTCATTTTTTTTTTTTTCCTCTCCTATCACCACTTCCCAAATTTAAACAACAAAAGATTTGTCGCTAATACGTTCATGTTTCTCAACAAGGACATTCTGGTTTCAAAATATCATCTGCAAATAAAGATAAAACTTATACAAACAAAATGTGTTCATAATGAATTAATATAGCCGATACTAGGAGTCTTAAAAACGAAGAAAAAAGGATTTAACAATTCAAAAATAATAATAATGATAATGATAATGATGATTATACATTTCTTTGTTTATTACTTAATTCAGGGGAAATTTTTTTTAATTATGCGTTAATAAGTAAAGAAAAAATATAATCTATAATTTAGAGAACTAAGAAAAATGTCCTTACGTCCTTTTGAGTCTGTTGAAACAGCATATATGTCGATATACTATAATTCTTTCTTAGAAATACACACACACACCTACACACACCTACACACACACACACACACACACACACACACACTGGCATACACATACACTCATACATACGCACATATACATATGCATACACACAGATGCATATACATATATAAGAAAGGATAAAATACATACACACATGTATGTATGTATGTATGTACGAGAGAATATTTTACATAGATAAATATGATTATATATATGGACAGTTATGCACACACAGTCACACATATACACACATACGTACAAATGTCGGATTATATATATATATATATATATATATATATATATATATATATATATATATATATATATATGCGTATGTATGCATATATATATATATGTTTGTGTGCATATACATATATATGCCTATATAAGCATATATATATATATATATATATATATATATATATATATATATATATATATATATATATATATATATATATATATGCGTATGTATGCATATATATATATATGTTTGTGTGCATATACATATATATGCCTTTATAAGATTTCTTGTCCTGATGGAATTACTCCTAACTCCGGTTTAACTGGACTAAGTATTCTCTCTCTCTATATATATATATATATGTATAAGAACATTTTGCATATATATATAGATATGATTATATGTATGGATGATTATACACTGAATAGACAAACACATACACACATACACACACACAAACACAAACACAAACATACACAAAAATTTAATCATTGTTGATTGTATATCAATAAAATGTCATCGTTGTTTAATAATCATATCTTATTGATATGCAATTAACAATAGTCAAATATTGATGTCCATTGAGCACAGTCTCTCTCTCTCCCAATCCCAATTTCTCTCTCTCTCTCTCTCTCTCTTCCTCTCTCTCTCTTTGAGACATTTTCCTCAATTATTTCATCTTGTCACTGCCTTCCCCCCCTTTTTTTTATCTTAGTTGTCCATTCATTGTTTTATACTCCTTTTCTTTCTATTAATAATTTTTATAATTTCTGCTTTTCTACCTTTTGTTAATAAATTTTCTTGCATTGTTCCCAATTCCCCCCCTCTCTCTCTCTCTCTCTCTCTCTCTCTCTATCTATCTATCTATCTATCTATCTCCTTCACTTCTCTTTCCCTCTCTTAATCTCTTCTTTTCCTTTTGACACAATATCTTTCTTTCTTTAGCCAATTTTTTTTTAAATCTATTCTTCTTTCTGCTTCTTCTAGAGTCATCCTCTTTCCTTTCATATCCATTTATACATTTTTCTTTGCATTTTTTGTCTCATTCATCCTTTTTCTAATTTTTTTCCTCGTTCAATTTTTTTTCCTTTGTTCTTTATTAATTCATTCTTTCTCCATTCCTTAAAATTTTTAAAAAATTTCTTTTCTTTGTATTTTCCATTTTTTTAGTTCAATTTCCTTCCTTTTTCAGTCGAAAAATTATTTTCTATTTTTATTAATTTATTCGATTACTGGTTCAAATATTGTAGTAGTTAAAATGAGTCCAGTGAAGATTCTGGTTGGCTCAGTCGGCTGGGACTGCAGAATACTCCGACTGCATCTCTACAGAGGGGTAAGATCCGCCTCCACCAACGAGTGTCCTGAATATGACACTATACAATCTGACGGTGAAGCTTCAGTAATGATAGAGCTTTAGAGAATGCGGAGTACCCCTTCATTGCCATCACTCCCAGCTCCACTCTGGCACGGAGTGGTAGCACTTTGATAAGCTGTGTACTTGTATTAAACTGAATTGCTTGAAGTAGAACTGCTTTGACGTTTAAACTCCATAATTATGCTAAAGTGAATTGTTTGAAATGGAACTGTTTTTGTATGCTAAATAGGGTTATTTGAAATAGAACTGTTTTTTACATTGCAGCTGTATTTAGACTAAACTGAATTGTTTGAATTAGAACTGTTTGACTTAACTTAATAGCTTGAAATAGAAATCTTTTTGACAATTAAACTGTGAAGTCATGCTAAATTGAATTGTTTGAAATAAAAACTTTATTTGTATAAAAATAGATTTGACATTAAATGACATAAAAAGGCTGATATGTCATAAAGCCTAAACAAACAAACAAACAAACAAACAAATTTCTGGTAAAACGTAATTGATTAACAAAATGATTATATACCGGTTAAAATAACTGGGGTGGACTGGGGGGAGTGGTTATATAATTTAAATAAATTGTTTTATTCTAAATTTTGATTAAATACAGTTTTTATAATTGAATTCCGTAATAACATTTTAATATTAACAATAAAATAAAGAATAAAGTTCTAAAATAACATTTAAAACACATTTAAAACATAATGTTCTGAAGAATCGTCGTTTAAAAGTAAAATTGAGTCAATCTGACATAACATGGGGCATTCTTTTAAAGGAAATCAAATTAAGGTCCAGCCGATTGGATCTGTGCCTTCTTCTCAATCAATATTGACTTTAATTAACACTTGTATCGAACACTTGTTTGGACCGACATTGATAATGAATTCACAATCTCTCTATATTCGTATAAAAAAACATAATAAATGAAATATTAAATAAAGAGCAGTTCGTTTTTCTTTTTTATAAATTTTTAGTTGTTATTAATATTTTACTCATTTGAGACCTTTTCACACCAGCGTAATCTGATGGTTTTCCGCTGGTGTCTGAGTGACAGTAAGTCTCTTTAAGTCTCCAGGACTCTTCTCGGTATTCTGGCCGATCTCAACAATGCTGTTGTTTGGATGATCTCCTCTCGTCCCCTTATTTCCAAGTCTTCCAGTCTCTGTATCAATCCCTTAGTGATTGTACCGAGCACATCATTTACAATTAGTATCACCGTCACTTTCATATTCCATAGTTTTTCAGTTCTCTAGCAAGGTCTAGGTATTTATCTCTCTTTTATAATTATTAATATTTACTACTTTTTCACACCCAGTGTAGACCGATAGTTTCTCACTAGAGTTTGAGTGACAGCAAGTCTCCTCAAGTCTTCAGGATTCTTCTCAGTATCCTGGACGATCTCAATAATGCAATAGTTTCGATGGTCTCCAATCGTCCTGTTATTTCAAAGTCCTCCAGTTCCTTTATTAATCCATCCGTGACTATACCAAAAGCTCCAATCACAATTGGTATCACAAACACTTTCATGTTCCACAGTTTTTTCAGTTCCCTAGCAAGGTCCAGGTACTTATCTTTCTTTCGCTTTGTTTACTCTGTGGTCAGCCGAAACAGCAAAGCCTACAATTTGGTAAGTTCTGTTTTGTTTTTCTTTTTGGTTGTTGTTGTTGTTGTTGTTGTTGTTCCTAACTCTGGTTGTCTAGTCGTCTGGCTAAGATTAGGTGATCCGTTTGTATCTCAAAATCACAGAGGAGTTTGTGAGTCCCATTCTTCAGGATATATTCAGGGTTGTTCTTATACCATTTTTTCGTATGTTCAAATTTTACTTTTTTGTACAATTTCCAGTAGATCACCTTGCCCACCCAGTCATGTCTAGTTTTATACTCTTTCTGTGCTAGTTTGCTACATTCGCTTATTTTGTGATTGGTGGTTTCGTCACTATCATCACATAACCTACATCTGCTATTTTGTTGCGTCTTATCTGTTCTTGCTTTAATAGGATTGATCTTTATGGCGTTGTTTAGAGCGGCTATTAGAAGTCATTCAGTTCTTCTCTTAGTCACGTCCACGTTTTGTCGAGTGAAATGTCGGTCGCTTAAAACGTCCATACAGTTGTTTTTCTTCATATTTTTGTTTTCTAGATATTTCTGTTCTGTTCATCCTCGTGTTGTCAGTATTATTCCTGGTGGCTGTAATCAGTCTTCTTCCGCGCTTTTCTATGTAGTCTACGAGTCTTTGTGTCGATGCGTCAAGGCTATCTTAAATTCTGGCAAATTCACTTCCTTCTTCTTTTCTAGGCATATTCTAAGTCTACGTCATTTCTGGGATGTAAGGCCTTACGCTTTATCATTAGTATTCTGGTTCTCTGTTCTATTTGTTAAGTACTTCTCTGGTTCACTTCAAGAATAGTCTTGAGCATCTTACAGGGTGGGCAGCCTAGATATTTATCCCTTTAATAAAGTTCGTCCTGTATAGTTTGTTTTCGACTAGGTTTCTCTTTCTCCTAAGATTCTCTTTTTTAATTATATCTTTCATCTCTACTTGTTTGATGGTTTCAACTTCCAATATTCCCAAATATTTCTACGTTTCCTTGCCTCCGAGCGTTTGAATCATTTCATGATTTGGTAGTTGTATTCCTTCCGTCATGTGTCTTTTCCCACTTTTCATTACTAGCATGGCACATTTTTCTATGCCAAATTCCATTCCTATATCTTGACTGTATATTCTCACAGCCTGTATTAGGGTTTCTAATTCTTTTTCATTTTTGGCAAACAGTTTGATGTCGTCCATGTACATTAGGTGATTTTCTTTTCCTGTGATATAGTAAGTTTGTATCCGGCTATGCATTTTCTGAGTATGCGGTTGAGTGGTATCATCGCTATTAAAAATTCTAATGGTGATAGTGTATCTCTCTGGAATATACTTCTTTGGACCTTTGCTTCAGCTAAGCTTTTTCCAACTGCTCTTAATTCCACACCGTAGGTTTCCATGGTTTTATCGATAAAGTTAATGACTTCGTCTGATATTTTGTACATTTTGAGGCAGTTATTTATCCAGCTTTGTTGGAGCATATCATATGCCTTTTTGAATTCAATCAACGCCACGGCGAGGTTTTTCGTCTCGTCTTACTCTCGTTGAGAATGTGTTGATCAATGTAGAATAGATTATTAAAAGGCCTGGAGGACTTGGAAGTTGGCGGACGGGTAGAGACTATCCAAATGACAGCATTGCTGAGAACGGCCAGAATCCTGAGACGAGTCCTGGAGACTTGAGGAGATTTGCTGTCACTCTAACTCCAGTGAAAAACCATCAGCTAACACTGATGTGAAGAGCACTGTACCTCTGGTCCCCTCGGAGAACAGTCTGCGACTTAGTGAATCGTGAATCTCTTCACTAATTTGTGCCGTTAGTATTTTCCATATTATAGCTAGGCACGTTATGTGTCTAGTTGTTTGTGGTGGTTTCTTTGAGGTCTTTATAGACCATTGTGGTCTTTCCTTTGGCCATTCATTCACGTAAGTCTGTTTCTTCAAGGCATCTATTTATTTCGATTATTTGGTTTGGTTTCTTTGTTTAATGGCATATCAACCTTTGTAAGTTATTTAATGCCAAAGCTATTCTCCTAGAAGAACAGTAGTGGTACTATTTAACCCATAGCTGGGAGGATTAGGGGGTTCATACCTTTCCCAAGGGTATTTGTCTGAAAGTGAACGTAATAGCGCGACTGGAGTAAGAACTCGTTTACTACGATTCCGTAGTCCATCGCTTTAACCATTACTCCACAGGTACATCCTTTTCGATTGTTAGTCTCCCATGGAGGGTGGGGGATTTAGAGCCAAAATCTACATATGCCATCATGGATCGGTGTTTTCCAATCTGGTATTTTTTAATGTTGTTCTGAGTGAATCTATGTTTATTTTCGCTTTCAGTTCTTCTTCGAGTGCTTCTAACTCTTTTTCCATGTTGCTTATCTATTGGGCTTTTTTTGTTATGTTGTCTTGATTGCCATATTTTACTTCAAGATTATTTTGCTTTTCTTGCATCCATGATGGCATATGTAGATTTTGGCTCTAAATCCCCCACCCTCCATGGGAGACTAACAATCGAAAAGGATGTACCTGTGGAGTAATGGTTAAAGCGATGGACTACGGAATCGTAGTAAGCGAGTTCTTACTCTAGTCGCGCTATTACGTTCACTTTCAGACAAATACCCTTGGGAAAGGTATGAACCCCCTAATCCTCCCAGCTATGGGTTAAATAGTACCACTACTGTTCTTCTAGGAGAATAGCTTTGGCATTAAATAACTTACAAAGGTTGATATGCCATTAAACAAAGAAACCAAACCAAATAATCGAAATAAATAGATGCCTTGAAGAAACAGACTTACGTGAATGAATGGCCAAAGGAAAGACCACAATGGTCTATAAAGACCTCAAAGAAACCACCACAAACACTGTCCCGATATCTTTTTCATCTTCCTTCTTTCGCCAGTACTTTCTGATTTATATCCTTGAGTCGTATTGTCTGTTTGACTTGTGCTGCTTTTTCTTTTTTTTCTTCCATGTTCCAGCGTTTTTCCTTTGTTTTATCATTTTTGCTTGTTGTCGTAGATTTCTTATCAACGTTTCAAGTCGAATTTTCTGACTAGTTTTTTAGTTACTTTTCGTGTTCTTTTGGGGAACACCGATTTTTTCAGTTTAATTTCGCACCTGCATCGGTTAGTTCATTTAATTCTACGATGTTTTTCGTTTGTTATTATTATTTATTACTCATTAGAGTTTTTCACATCAGTGTAAGCTGATGGTCTTTCACTGGAGATTGAGTGACAGCAAGTCTCCTCAAGTCTTCAGGATTCTTCTCAGTATTCTGTCCGTTTTCAACAATGCTGTTGGTTTGGATGGTCTCCACTCGTCCGCCAACTTCTAAATCTTCCAGGCCCTTTAATAATCCTTTAGTTACCGTGCGAAAAGCACCAATCACAATTGGTATAATTGTCACCTTCATGTTCCATAGTTTTTTCAATTCTCTAGCAAGGTTGTGGTACTTATATCTCTTTTCACATTCTTTCCGTTTTATTCTGTGGTCTGCCAGGACAGCAAAGTCGACAGTTTTGCAATTTTTCTTCTTTTTTTTCTTTGTTGATTATTATAAGGTCTGGTCTTCGGGCCAAGATTAGGTGATCCGTTTGTATATCAAAGTCCAACAGGTGTTTGTGCGTGTCATTTTCTAGTACAGGTGCTGGGTTGTGCATATACCATTTGTTGGCATGATTATTATTATTATTATTATTATTATTATTATTATTATTATTTTACTCCTTTGAGAGTTTTTCTCACCAGCATCAACTGATGGTCTTTCACTGGAGTTTGAGTGGCAGCAAGTCTCCTCAAGTCCCCAGGTCTCTTCTCAGTATTCTGGCCGACCTTAAAAGTGCTGTCGTTTGGATGGTCTCCACTCGTGTTCTTGTTTCCAATTCCTCTGCTCTCCTTTGGTAACTGTACTGATCACATCAATTACAATTCTTAACACCGTCACTTTCATGTTCTATAGTTTTTTCAGTTCCCTAACAAGGTCGATATACTTATCTCACTTTTTGCCTTCCTTCAATTTTACTCTGTGGTCTGCCGGGACGACAAAGTCTACAATCCCGCAAGTTCTCTGTTTTTGTTTTTTTGTTGTTAACCATCACTAGGTCCGGTCGTCTGGCCAATATTAGGTGATCCGTTTGTATCTCAAAATCCCAGAAAACTGCGTGCGTCTCGTTCTCCGGGACGGATTCCAGGTTTCCAGGTTATGCATATATCACTTGTTCGCATGATAAAATTTCAATTTCTTGCATTATTCCCAGTGGATCACCTTCCCCATCCAGTCGTGTCTACTCTTATAATCTCTTTGCGCTAATTTGCTGCATTCGGTTATGTGATTGATCGTTTCATATTCATCACCACGTAACCTAAATTTGCTATTTTGTTGCGTCTATTCTTGCCTTGATATAGTAAGTCTCTATTGCGCTGTTTTACGCTGTAGTCAGAAGAGATTCAATTTCTCTCTTAAGTTTCCCCTTTCTTAGCCATTAACAAGAGATTTCATTTTTTTTTTTTCGCTTGAAGAGTTCATAGAGTTCTTTTCCTTCCCATTTTTCTTTTCTGTTTTTTTTTTCTGTCCATCCTCATGTTGTCTGTGTTGTTTCTAATGGCTGTAATCAGTTTTTCTTCTGCGCTTGTTTATGTAATCTTCGAGGCCTTGTATCGATGCATCAACGCTATCTTGAATGCTAGCAAGCCCTCTTCCTCCTTTTCTTCGTACATACAACCTCTTTGTGTCGTCTCCGGGATGTATAACCTTATCCATCGGCATGAGTTTTCAGGTCCTTTAGTTAAAGTTCTTCTCTGGTCCACTTCAGTAATGATCCCAAGTATCTTACAAGAGAGACAGCCCAGGTATTTATCCCTTTGATGAGATTTCTACAATGAAGTTTGGTTTCCAGTAGTTTTCTTATTCTCCTGAGATATTTTTTTTAGTTTTTTCTTTCATCTTCACTTGGTTGATGGTGTCCGCTTCCAGTATTCACAAATATTTGTAATTATCCTTTTCTCAATTATTATTATTATTATTATTATTATTATTATTATTATTATTATTATTATTATTATTTACTCATTAGAGTTTTTCACATCAGCGTTAGCTGAAGATTTTTCTCTGGAGTTTGAACGACAACAAGTCTCCTCAAGTCTCCAGGACTCTTCTCAGTATTCTGGCCGTTCTCAATAACGCTGTTGTTTGGATGGTCTCCACTCGTCCGCCAACTTCCAAGTCCTCCAGTCCCTTTAATTATCCTTTAGTTACCGTACCAAAGCACCAATTGTTATCATTATTATTATTACTTACTCCTTTAGAGTTTTTCATATCAGTGTTAGCTGATGGTTTTTCACTGGAGTTTGAGTGACAGCAAGTCTCTCCAAATCTCCAGGACTCGTTTCAGGATTCTGGTCGTTCTCAGCAATGCTGTCATTTGGATAGTCTCGACCCGTCTGCCAACTTCCAAGTCCTCCAGACCTTTTAATAATCCTTTAGTCATTGTGCCAAAAGCACCAATCACAATTGGTACAATCATCACTTTCATGTTCCACAGCTTTTTCAATTCTCTAGCAAGGTCGAGGTACTGATCCTTCTTTGCACATTCGTTCAGATTTATTCTGTGGTCCGCCGGGACAGCAAAGTCGACGATTTTGCAAATTCACTTCTTTTTGTTGATTATTATAAGTTCTGGTCAACTGGCCGTGAGTAGGTGATCTGTTTGTATGTTAAAATCCCATAGGAGTTTATGTGTGTCATTTTCTAGGACAGGAGCGGGGTTGTGCATATACCATTTGTTAGTATGGTCAAATTTCAATTTCTTGCACATTTCCCAGTGGATCACTTTGCCAACCCAGTCGTGTCTCGCTTTCTCCTCCTTCTGTGCTAATTTGCTGCATTTGCTTATTATGTGATTGTTCGTTTCGTCTCCGTCACCGCATAGCCTACATTTGCTATTTTGTTGCGTCTTATCTATTCTCGCTTTGATATGATTGGTTCTTATGGCGTTGTCCTGTGCTGCTATTAGGAGAGATTCCGTTTCTCTCTTAAGGCTTCCTTTTCTTAGCCAGGTCTAGGTTTTCTGGCGTGAAATGTTGTTTATTAGTCGTTTAAAGCGACCATAGAGTTGGGTTTTTTTCCATTTTTGTTTCCTAGTTGTTGTCATTTTATCGTTTATCGTGTTGTCCGTATCGTTTCTGATGACTGTAATCAGTCCTCGTTCGTGTTTTTCTATGTAGTCTTCGAGCCGTTGTATCGATACGAATACGCTGTCTTCGATGCTGGCAAGTCCTCTTTCTCCCTCTTTTCTAGATACATATAGTCTGTCAACGGGATGTAATGCCTTATGTATGGTCATTAGTTTTCTTGTTCTTTGATCCATTTGTTTAAGTTCATCTCTGGTCCACTTGAGAAAAGGTCCCGAATATCTAACGAAGTGTTTATTCCTTTGATGAGGTTTCTGCAGGAGAATTTTGTCTCGAGTAATTTTTTAGTTCTTCTGAGATATTCTTTTCGGATCTTGTCTTTCATTTCCACTTGTTTGATGGTGTCAGCCTCCGAGATACCCAAGTATTTGTAGGTTTGCTTTTCTCCGAGCGTTCTAATTTTGTCGTGATTTGGTAGTTCCATTCCGTCAGTCATACGTCGTTTGCCACTTTTCACGACGAGCATGGCACATTTTTCTATGCCAAGTTCCATTCCTATGTCCTGACTATATATTCTGTGTGTATGAGAGTTTCCAGTTCTTTTTCATTTTTTGCAAATAGTTTAATGTCATCCATGTACATTAGGTGACTGATCTTCTTTTGCGATCCGCTAAGTTTGTATCTGGCAGTGCATTTTCTGAGTATGTGGTTAGGTGGCATCATGGCTATTATGAATAGTAAAGGTGATAGTGCATCTCCTTGGAAAATCCCTCTTTGGATCTTTGTTTCAGCTAAGCTTCTTCCTCCGGCTGTCAGCTCGACTCTCCATGTTTGCATGGTCTTTTCGATGAAGTTTATGACTTCATGTGATATTTTGTATATCATATCGTATGCCTTTTTGTAGTCATGGAACTATTATTATTATTATTATTATTATTATTATTATTATTTATCTACTTATTCATTTATTTATCTGTGATGCCTGCTTGACCATCTTTCTTTTTTACTATCTTCTCATATCAAACTTAAGAAGAAAAACAAGAGTATCTTTGCACAGAACATATAGACTATTAATGAAATATCTCTAATACAGATTAAATTCTGTTCGGTATTTTATTCGATAGTTCCCAAAAATTCACTGTTAATCTTTTTTTAATCATTATTTCGGAAATCATCCAATTTAATCTTAGAATGTTCTACACTAATGCTATGTTTGATCTGATTAGGCAATTTATTTCAGTATATACATCTATATCTATGTATCTATGCATCTATCTATGTATCTATGCATCTATCTATCTATCTATACACACACACACACACACACATATATATATATATATATATATATATATACATTCACAAAAAAATCCAAATTGTGTTATCACCCCTGGTTGGCGGCTGATGAGGACAGGGTATCGCACGTGCTTTCACACGTTGTATGATGAAGAAAAGATATATATATATATATATATATATATATATATATCAACAAAAAAATCCTAATTGTTAGTAGACTTAATTTTTGGAAGCTGTCTTGATAATAATTTTCCACTTGAAGGAGAAATATTGAAAAAATGTCTTCCATAATTGGATATTTCATTAATTATTCTGAAAGTTTCAATTAGATCATTTCTCATGCTTCTTTTTAGTAGTTGATCCTATTTTCTCTTTATCTCTCCCTATAACTGTAATCTTTCACTCTTTGTATTATTTTTGTTACTCTTCTTTGTATGCCTATCGATCTTGATTTTACACTGTGACTTCCATGTCTCGATACTGTAGCTTAGGCCTGATTTGAATATTCTATTGTAATAATGAAAATAATTGAAATCAAATATTACCAGGTTTTCATCAATTTTAAATTTTGATGTCTTTCTATTTATGTAATCTGTTGTGAGATTTACCCATGACTGTGTTAATTTAAAGTTTTTATTCTTTGTTTTAACTTTTATGATTAATTTTTTAATCAAAATAAGTATTGCTTCGCAGAACACCAGAATATTTTCGTACATTCTTCGGAAATTTTAGTAACGACTCAACTAAATTTGAGAGACAATGGGATATGCATTAAGGAAATCTATCTTGAGATCATCTACATATTTATGAAATCTTTTGTAAGATCATGTCGTTGGATTTATCTAATCTCTTGTGAGATTACATCATAAGCATTTATGAAATCTATCAAAGTCAAGATTTTATTTCTTGTTTTGACATTTTCGATTATATTCTGATGAATGAACAGAAAATGAATTTTAAAAAGTTTTCCTGTTCGGATGTTCCTCTTCATAGGCAAACCAGGTTATCATTTGATAGTTACATGGAATTCTTATCACCATGATTCCACTAATCAATAATTTATGTTTTTGCAGCAGTATTCCAAATGTGCAAATATATATTTATTCTATAAACTGTGAAAGTTTCTGTGTTCAAAATGTAGAATTTACACAAAATTCCAAGACTTTTGTTGCTTCCGTGTATAAACAAATCTGTCTATTCTTAGTCCCTTTTAAATAAAGAAAGATTTGTATAATAAATAAATATATATATACATACATACATATAAAAAACGGATTACGGGGGTCCAAGGAATCCACAATAAACAAAAGAAAAATGGTTTTGGAAGAAATTCATATATATTGTCATCCACAGACAGACTATTTCGTTCTATCAGAACTCTTCAGTGTGGCTAGACACGTAGGACACCCGAAGCCGGGATCGAAACCCATCCAACTTTACGTTAGACTAAGTCTCAGACCGCTCGGGCAACAAGCGTACCACGCTTGGCTAAGGGAATTTTTAAGGTATTATGTAGTAACAGCAGCAGCCGTTTGTTTACATTTTTATACCCTATCGGCTACCAGAGTGCTCAATTCTTTCGAAGAGCTTTGCATTATGCGAGTGGCGGCCGAAAATTCCTTCACCAGAGTTGGTGAGCGTATATATCTCCGCTTTCTAAGAGGTTTAAAAAAGATATCTTTGAATATTCAGCATCTTATTTAGTTACCTCCTTTGTCAATCAATTCAACTTTGCCATTAGTTTTATTAGACTGAGAAACAGTTCTTTTTTGGAAGTGAAAAATTAAATAATCTGTGTCAAATACACTTCAAAATCTTTTCTGAAATGCCTCAAACAATTCCTGAAATTTTACTAAAATCAGGGCTAAAATAGCGGAACATTACTGATACAGATGGACTGATACAGAATCAGCATTTATTGAATTATTATTACAAACAACGAATACACACAAACTTGTGTTGTATTGTACATACATACATACATACATACATCTACATATGCACTCAAGTATATACATACAGTGGGGTAAAAGAAATATTCGGTCATATGAAGATTTGGTTTTTTTTATCTTTCACGCATCGCCTGAACAAAATCTTTACATACATTTACAGCATAAGAATATATTCTACTAATATGTGTATATAAACATAGGTTACAATTAATTTTACGGAAATTAATGCCATTTATACATTTTTATGAGTAAAAGTAATCGTACAGTACAAAAGATAACACATTATCTTCATTTAATACTTTGTAGAATACCATTTATTCACTTCAACAGGCACTAATCTCTTCCTGTAGTTCTCAATTAGTTTCTTGTAATAATTAGTAGATATTTTGTACCACTCTTCCAGGCATGCTGTCTTCAGATTATTGATGTTTGCTGGTGATCTTTTTCGGATTTGAATTTTCAAAAATCGCCATAAGTTCTCAATTAAATTCAAATCCTGGAACTTACTTGGCCATTGGAAAACATTACCATTATTTTCAGACAACCACTTCTTCGTATATTAAGGTGTATGCTTGGGATCATTATCCTACTGGAAAATATAATCAGAATGTAGCTCAAGACTCTCAACGGAAGACATCAAATTTTCTTGCAAGATCTGTTTATTCATTTTACTGTCTATTACTAATATTTTGTCCACACCTTTCGCTGAAAACATCCCCAAATTATAATAATGCCACTGCCAAATTTGACGGTTGGTACCGTGCTCTTCGGTGAGTAGACTTTGCCATCTTTCCTCCACACATGATTTCGATAATTATGATCAAACAACTCAATTTTAGTTTCATCTGTCCATAATACTCTTTCCCAAAACGAATTTTCCTTTTTCTTATGCAGTCTTACGAATTTCGACATTGCATCTCTAAGTTGTTTCAATAGGAGAGGAGTTTTCTTTGATCTCCGTGACTTAAGACAATTCTTTAACATTTCATTACTTCTTGTACGACAAGCAATTACAGAATGTTCCGGTCGTAATTTACTAAGCATTTTACTTAGATGCGGCACAAGGCCATATGAAAGGGGCACATAATGAGACTCGAACTCACTCGTGTAGGTTTGCTAGTTGAGCTTGCAAAGCATTACACCACCAGAGGCGCCTAGAATGTTCCGGTTAGGATTTTAAGACTAACTATAGTTACTGATAATATTATTGGAACATTCTAAAAGGCTAACTATGGGTAGTGATAGCATTATTGGAACATTCTAGAAGGTTTACTATGGGTACTGATAGCATTATTGTAGCAATCTTGAAAATATTGCCACAATGTTGAACTGTACGATTACCTTTTTTCATTCATGAAAATAAATAAATGGAATTAATTTCTGTAAAATTAATTGTAACCTAAATTTATATACTCATATTAGTAGATTATATCCTTATACAGTAAATGTATATAAAAACTTTTTTAGGGCTATGTTTAGAAGATAAAAAATAAAAATGTTCATATGTACGAATATTTATTTCGCTCCACTATGCATACATACATACATATATACATACATATATATTAGATTTATATATGGAAGTTTGTCTGTGCCCTTTGGTTTTGTGAAGTTTTACAAACAACAATCTGACTGACGATTGTTGTTTGTAAAACTTCATGGAACCAAAGGTCGTAGATAAACATCCATGGCATTAAATCTATAAATCTAGTATATATTTACTTATTATTATTATATGAGAACCAGCGGTTAGAGTGTTCGCCAATGGCCCGGGAGAGCTGGGTTCAATCTCAGGTCGAGTCATACCAAAGACTTTAAAAATGGTACTTGATACCACCTTGCTTAACACTCAGCATTATAAGGTACGGTTCAAGGGTAAAGTGGAGCAATCCTGGGAATGGAGTAGCGCCCTTCCCTACACCTTGGTGTAGTAGCTATCGAAAAGGGAGCCTTCGGGTCACCCTCGACTATGGTCGCTAACTTTACTTACTTTATTATTATATGATAGCTCTATCTCAGATATTTAATACTCGTCAAAATATATCGCACTTGGTTCGCCACAAACCCACAAAGTTAATTAGTGACAACAACACTGTTACACACACACACACACATACACACACACACACACACACACACATATATATATATATATATATACATATATATATATATATATATATATATATATATATATACGCTTAACTATACATAATATATGTATAAAAGATATGAAAATTAAGTAGAACATTGATTTTTGAAATTCTTTATACGTTATATAATACGCAGGACATATCAAAATTAAGGCAATATACCCTCTTAGATATCCAAGTGACTAATTAAAGTACAAATTCATAAATCATCATTTAAAGATGTTTTATGAATCAGTACATCAATTTCTTCCAGTAAAAAGATGGTGAATTGAGATTACATCCCAGTTATATAGATAAATCATATATGTATTATATGTATATATGATTATATGTATTAAATTATATAAAATTTACATAAATGAAATGTATATGCAATAAATTACAAATTTATCTTTATAGAGTTATGATTATTGATTATATCGATAAAGTACATACATAAAAATGTTGAAATTACATGTCAATTATACGTATATATTTCTATATTTGTATAAAAGACAGTACGAGAAGCTTTCTTGCGTGCAATATTTCTCTGCAATTTATGACTTTTTCGCCATATGCGATGAAAGCCCGGTTAGATTCATGACCATTTTAGGAGAAAGCTGAATTATGATAAAAAGAAACAAAACAAAAAAAAAATATTAAAACATTACTTACTTTGGACACACCAGATGAAATAGATAATGAGCTTAAATTCTGGTGGCACTCTTTTCTGCCAGACACACCCTTAACCTCTTGTCTATCAGGGTTTTGTTAGATTTATTGCCTGATGCATAAGGCAAAAAGAGAATGCCGACGGAGCTGATAGATTTGGCACCTCCCACCTCCAGGCATAAATTTTTCCGCCACAAAAATAAAAATAAAGAAAAAATATGAATCAAGATAGAAAGTAAAAACCTACGTCGAAGCAAAATAGATAACATTAAAAACACAAATTGATAGATAGATAGATAGATAGATAGATAGAATTGTGTTCTAGCGGTAAGCACAAAGAGAGTGAGGGGAAGTGTGCAGGGACGCCCACGTTTTGTCCATGAGTTATGAATATATATATATATATATATATATATATATATATATATATATATTGAGAAAGAGAGAGGGAGAGGAGAGAGAGAGAGAGAGAGAGAGACCGTCGTTGATTACAAATGGGCGACGTTTGGCAAACCAATCTTTTAGGGCATTGCTATAATAGCAAATAATATCATGGCTCTGTGCCTCAAGGGACTTGACTAAGCTTAATTTTTACATTATACATTTGACGTATGGGCAACCATAAGATTCTACTGAATACATGTATTTTAGAATATTGTAAACATCTCGCACAAAGGGGTGTCTATATAAGAATGAAACTTCTTCACATAGTTAGATAGATGATATCCTCACTTTGTTAAAGGCATCCGCCCTTTCTTTCTTTCTTTCTTTCTTTCTTTCTTTCTTTCTTTCTTTTGTTCTTACTTTGCCACTTTTCTTATTTTTCTTTCTTTCTTCTTTACTTTGCGTTTCTTTCTATTTCTCTCTCTTTTTCTTTGTTCCTTTTTTTTATTTATTTCTCTCTTTCTTAGTTTATTTCTTTTTTTCACTCATACT
>CAUZXS010002761.1:5000-120000 GCA_963585895.1 Sepioteuthis lessoniana
GTAAGTTCTCTTTTTTTTTGTTGATTGTCGTCTGGCCAAGATTAGGTGATCTGTTTGTATCTCAAAATCCCACAGGAGTCTGTGCGTCTCATTCTCCAGGACAGATTCTTGGTTGTGCATATGTCATTTGCTTGTAAGGTTCAATTTAAATCTCTTGCACAGTTCCCAGTGGGTCACCTTGCCCACCCAGTCATGTCTAGTCTCATACTGCATTGACTTATTATGTGATTGATTGGTTCATCTCTATCATCTCATAACCTACATCTGCCGTTTTGTTGCATCTCATCTATTCTTGTTTTGATATAATTCGTCCTTATGAAGTTGTTTTGAAGAGCTATAGGAAGAGATTCAGTTTCTCTCTTAAGGTGTCCTTTTCTTAGCCACGTCCACGTTTTCTCTTATGAGATATGGCTTATTAGTTGTTTTAAAACGTCAATAGTTATTTTCTTCCGTTTTTGTTTTCTAGTTATTTTTATTCTATTGATCCTCTTTTGTCATTATTATTTCTTATGACTGCAATCAGTCTTCCTCCACACTTATCTTTCATAGTCTTCGAGTTGTATCAATCATCGATATATATGTTGTGATGCTGGTAAAAGAAAGACTCTGAACACAAAAAGGTAGATAGAAAAACATATATATTCAAGTAACAGAAACCAAATACTAGTGAACCGGGTTAGACAGTAGTGAGCTGAGAGTCCGGTCGGGTAGCGACTATTGTCCACTTTGCAAATGGTATTACACATGATTGTGTCACATGGGTCTGGATCGACTCTGGTGATCTCTGGTCAATGATCCATTGACGTGTATTTATGGAGGAGGGTGAGTCCATTATATAAGGAGTACAAAAATATGTGTGAAAAAATGTTAATATTTTTTAATCAATTTGATTAAATCTCTTTAGAAATTTTAATCCTGATTTTACAAAATGTTGCTAAAAGATTTGTTGGATTATTTTTCATGTAACTGATGACCCAAGTCACCCCATTGATACCATAACAAGAGGCCATTTTCTCTTTTGCTGTAAAAACTGAAATTGTCCCAGACTATCTGCAGCCGGAAGAACCAATTTTTTCAGTTCCAAATTTTAACAACTGTTAATTATTTCCATATCTTTTTTTTTTCTATAAAAATACACAAATTTCAATTGGAATCAACAATTTTTTTTACTTGATATTTATTTTGTTTTGTTTTGTCTTTTTTTAATTCTAACACCAAATTCACTAAAGTCAGAAGCAACTATTCTGCTGAGTTCGTGAAGATTATTATCAAAAGAAAGAAAAACCAAAACAAAAACAAAAATTCCAGTTAACAAGAAAATTACAGCAAAGATGACACATCTTGGGTGGCAAAGTTGAAATGACTAACAAGCTTTAACTTAAACTTTGCTCATGAAACAAAAGGGGAGAGGATGAGGCTGTAAGTGTCAATTGTTCTCAAAATTTTGGGACAAAGACAATGGCTCATTAGATAATACTGCTCAATTAAATTCAAATTTCAAATTAAAAAATTTATATTTGTTTCAGAAAGCACGCTTTGACGCAAGGTTGTACTTATACAGCCCCTATACCATGAGCAGGATGTGACACAAGGTCAATTTTTAAGTGAAGCACGACTGGTTTGAGTAGAGCGTTTTTCTTCTCCTTGACTGGTTATCATAAAAAGGTTAAAAAGTCTAATCTGTTCAACCGTTTACTCAAAATTGAAAGGAGAAGAGTTGGATTCATGGTTTTCCATACGGTACTAGCACCATGTGAAATGCAAACAGTCTTGTCCAGGTATTGGACTCATATTGCCAGGTCCATTTCAAATTTTGATATTGTGGGGTTCGGTTGAAGGTCAACGGCAAAGGGCTAAGCTGTGTAGCCATTTGATATCTGACTCCATTATTAGGTTATTTTATTTAACCCCCACATTGGCTAGTCGGTGTAACGCCTTGCCCACGAAAGTCCCCAAAAGAATTATACAAAAGAAGACAGTAACAGATAGGAGACGAAGACGTTTCTTTTATACTTTCCTTCATTTCTTGGGTTCAACAACCATTCCATGGGTGAGGGAGTTTTCCCTGTATACAATTGAAATGGTTAAATCCCCCAGTTTAGGTGTCTACAAAATACGTTAGTTGTTTCTTGCATATGCTTGTCCTCATTAGGTATTTAAAGCTTCCATAAGGATTAGTTTCTTTTGGAAGTTTGTCAGAGTACGGCTTTGTAGCTGCATTTTGTAGTCTTTATATTTCAGCATACTGTTAACCGAGAGAGGGCTGCTACTGGGTGAAAGGGACTAACCAACGCCATGTCCAAAGACGTATGCATGGCACCTAGAGACCAGACAGCAAAATGGTGTTGTTAATTCGCCGGTCACTGCCTGAAAAAAAAGGTCTGTTCCCCTTGTCAGGTTTGCTTTTTTCTTTACGCATGCGTCATCCCTTTTTCCTGTCAGGGACCTCTGGGAGTTTCTGCAAATATAATAGTTTTCTTTTTTCTTCTTTTTTTTCAATTGAATTTTAATATTTTTTTCATTTATTTATTCGTTCCCTAAATTATGTTGAAAGACTTTACTGGGTTACACATTTTTAACTAACGACAAAACTATAATGCATAGCAATGATTCTTTTAAAGCAATCAATAGTTTTTTAAGAGTGTGCAGAAGTTTCTGGCGTTTTTTATTTTGTCAAATAATTCTACACATAAGATGAATAATTCTACATGTCCTGTTGTCACGATTTAGAATACACTGACCGTATCTCCTGTTGAGAGGTTAAGACCCCCTCCCCACAAAAAAAGAATGTCCTGGATATGACACAAAACTGCATCTAATGGTGAGGCTCCAGCTCAAGAGATCTGAGGAGTGCCATTACTCCCAGGTCCACTCTGACTCAGAGTGATAGTACCTGTTAGGATACCATCTATAAGTAAAATAGATCTTTTTAAAGATAATTTGAATTTAAGTGTAATATTTGATATGATATAAGCATAATTTATTTGAATCCAAAAATAGTTACTTAAAGCTATAACTATTCACAAAAGATCATCAACTACTTGAAGTAATATAAATGTGTGCAAACAAATGACTATTATCAAATAGAAATAATTACTTGAAACCATAGAATTATTAGTATTAGATAGGAATACTTGAAAGTATATAATTATTGGTATTAGATAGGAATACTTGAAACCATATAATTATTTGTATTAGATAGGAATACTTGAAACCATACAAATATGTGCAAATTATTTGTATTAGATAGGAATAATTGATATTATATCAAAATGTTAAAAATCTCTTAAGAAACAACTGCACAAAAAATATAAATATGAACATATGATGAAAGCAATTCCCAAACGTCTAAGCATAAAATAACCCTAGATAGATTGACATGCCGTTAAAATCAACCAATCAGTGAATAATTCTATTGTGTATTCAAACAATTTTCTTTTCCCGTTTTCTCTTTTTTTCTTTCTTTTTTCTTATATTTTTATAAAAGAAGATGTTAGAGACACACCTAATATCAAGCTTAGTTTTGTCTGATCCATTGTCATGAGAGCAAGACACTTAGTGAAAAAAAAGACTAACTTACTAACCATTGCTCTATGGTGAGGCACCCTGGTATTTACTAAACACAGTTTTGTCAGACACAAGGCTATTAGTAAATGAGATCCAATAAGATTCAACCTTCGGGCAACCACAATGGTTTCAAGAGGGTTACTCCTCTGGTGGGGATACTGTCAGCATATTCTAAGACCTACAAACCAAACATGTGAGTGTTTAAGGTTTAGTTTGTTGGGTTTTATGGCATATCAACCCTTGTAGGTTATTTAATGCCAACTCCATTTTTATGTAAATAATCAGTTCTATTTCAAACAATTCAGTTTAGCATGAGTACACAGTTTAATTGTCAAAAACATTCCTATTTCAAACTATTCAAGCGGTTATATATAACAATTCAGTTTAGTGTAAGTACAGTTTCAATGTCAAAAACAGTTCAATATCAAAAAATTCAGTTTAGCATAAGCACGCAGTTTAAATTTAAGTACAGTTTGATTGTGAAAAACATTTCTATTTTGAGCTATTCAGTTTAGTCAAGCAGTTCTAATTCAGCTAATTCAGTTTAGTATAAGTACAGATTTTGTTTACACACAGTTACATGTCAAAACAGTTCTGTTAAACAATTCAGTTTAGTGTAAATACAGTTTCAATGTCAAAAAACAGTTTTATTTCAAATAATTCAGTTTAGCATAAGCATGCAGTTTAAATGTAAGTACGGTTTAATTGTCACATACATTTCTATTTCAAGCTATTCTGTTTAATCAAGCAATTCAGTTTAGCATAAGTATGCTGTTAGTTCTATTTAACCCATAGATAGGGCCTTATCAGGTGCTACCACTCCGGACCAGAGTGGACCTGGGAGCAATGGCAATAAAGGGGTACTCCATATTCCCCAAGGCCCCTGCATTACAGGGACCTCACCATCAGACTATTTAGTGTCATATCTAGGATACTCATGGGGGGGGGTTACCCCTCTGCAGAGGTGCAGTCAGTGTATTCTACAGCCCAAGCTGACTGGGCCATAGTGTTTAATGAGGCACAGTCCCTGAAATGAGAGGCAAAAAGACACTTTCTAAAAACCAAAACATCAACAGAAAAAAAAAAAAAAAAAGAAACCACAACTGTACTGTTGTACTATTGCTTAAAAGAAAAACTCAGTTCATGCCTTTCTTAAATTGAATAAAAATAGCTTTGATAAGAATTTTCCATGTTTATAACAATTATGAAGGTCAGATGAAAAGTTCATAGGCTAACCAAGATACTCTCATAGAATATGACCAAATGAGGTTTATTTTTTAATAGAGTCTCCTGTGCTGTTCATACACTTCTACCATCAGAGTTGCTGTGCTTGGATCTCTTTGGTAAAAAAACAAAACAAAACATCAACAGCAGATATGATGGGATCATAGAAACCTTTCGGCCCACCCTTGTGCATCACCACTTGCATTTCCATGTTGAGACAAAATTTTTCATTGTCAAATCTGTTTTTATTTAATTCGTATTTTGAAAAAATCAAAAATTGCATTTTCATTAACAGATGATGTCAACAAGTCCAGGTTAAATTGTTATGTAATTTGTTTGGTTTTTTTTTAATTGAAACAAAATTGTTGACTGTTTCATATTACAAAGCATAATTACATATTGAATAAAAAGTTCCTTTTCAAAAAAGAAATAAAAAAATCTTTTGATTTTATAATTATGAATTAAATAAGAAATTTGATTCTAAATTTCTAGAAATATATTCTGTTTGAAAAAATAACAATGATGAATATCACGAGAGCAAAAACATTTCTGTGTGTGTGTGTGTGTGTGTGTGTGTGTGTGTGTGTGTGTATGACTTTGTGTGTGTGTATGTCACTATGTGTGTGCGTGTATGACTCTCTGTGTGTGTGTGTGTTTGTACGTGTGTGTGTGTGTCTGTACGTGTGTACGTGTGTTTATGTATGTGTGTATGCCTCTGTGTGTGTGTATATGTATGTGTGCATATGCCTTTGCGTGTGTATGTGTATGCCTGTGTATGTGTGTGTGTGAGTGCCTCTCTGTGTGTGTATGTGTATGTGTGTGCACGTGTGTACGTATATTCCTGTGAATGTGTGTATGTATGTGTGTGTATGCCTGCATGTGTGTATGTGTGTGTATGCTGTATGTGTGTATACCTGTGAGTGTATGTGTGTATGTGTGTATGTGTGATATATGTTCATATATACAATATATACTGGTTATACACTTAAAGATTACAATATCACACAAGCACATATACTTCATACTCTCACACACACACACACACACACATATATATATATATATGTGTGTGTGTGTGAGTGTGTGTGTGTGTGTGTGTGTGTGTATGTACATATATATGCATTAGAATGAATAAATAAATAAATATATATATATATATTGTCATCCACAGACAGACTGTTTTGTTGTATCGCAACTCTTCAGTGTGGCTAGACACGTAGGACGCTTGAAGCTGGGATCAAAACCTGCCCAACTTTACGTTAGACTTAGTATCAGACCGCTCGGCCAACAAGCTTACCACATCAACTTGGGAATTATAAGGTATTAAGTAGCAGCAGCAGCATTCGCTTGTTTACATTTTATACTTTACTGGATACCAGTGTGCTCGATTCATTCGAAGAGCTATATTGACAATATATACTCATATATGTATATACTCATATATATATATATATACATATGTATGTATATATATATGCATATACATACATATATATAGGCATATATATATAAGTAAAGTTGGCGACCAAAGTCAAAGGTGACCTGAAGGCTCTTCTTTCAATAGCTACTTGACTGAGGTATAGGGAAGGGCGCTTCGTCTTTCCCTTGATTGCTCCACTTTACCCTTGATTCATACTTTATAATGCTGAGTGTTAAGCAAGGAGGCTTCAAGTACCATTTTTTGAGTCTTTGGTATGACTTGACCTGGGATTGAACCTCGGTCTCCCGGGCCATTGGCAAACACTCTAACTGCTAGGCCAATGGACTGGTCTCCGCAGAAAGTTTTGTGTATCATAACTCTTCAGGGTGGCTAGACATGCAAGACACGTCAAGCTAGGATCAAAACCAGCCTAACTTTACATCTAACCAATAATACACCACCCAGCCAGAAAGCAGCTTGGGAATATGACATAATTGTATTAACTATTCTTAGAGAAGGTGCCCGTGGTGTAATGGTTATCGTCGTAGGAAATGGACATTGCGACACGAATTCAAATCCTGGACGAGACTGATTGCATTTCATATAGCTCTAATACTCTTGGGAAAGGTATGAATCCAATTATTCTCCCTCCAGCTATGGGTAAATAGTAGGACAAACTGGTTTCTTCAGCCTTGGCGCGGCAACTAGTCTAGGAGAAGGAAAACTCTGAATTCAAACTTGTTAAATTCCACTTAGAAATTGACCTTGTGTCATATCCTGGGTTGGGTAAAAAAAATCCTAGCACTAATACCCTTGGGAATGGTATGAATCCAAGTATTCCCCCTCCAGCTATGGGTAAATAGCAGGACAGACTGGGTTCTTCAGCCTTGGCGAGGCAGGAGAAGTAAAACTCTGAATTCAAACCTGTTAAACTCCGCTTAAAAATTGACCTTGTGTCATATCCTGCCCGAGTGGAGGGGTTGGTAAATATAATTAACTTTTCTTTGTTTACGTTTCACATTATTGGATACCAAAATGCTCAAGTCATTAGAAGAGTTTTGCATTGCACAAATGGTAACTGTTTATTCCTTCGCTAAAGTGCTCAACACAGTGAAGGGGTGGGGGAGTATATATATATATATATATATTTATATAAGTAAGTAAAGTTGGGGACCGTAGTCGAGGGTGACCAGAAGGCTCCCTTTTCAATAGCTACTACACCGAGGTGTAGGGAAGGGCGCTACTCCTTTCCCTGTATTGCTCCACTTTACCCTTGATACGTACATTATATTGCTGAGTGTTAAGCAAGGAGGTATCAAGTACCATTTTTAAAGTCTTTGGTATGACGCAACCTGGGATTGAACCCAGGTCTCCCGGACTACTGGCAAACACTCTACCCTTCAGGCCAATGATTGGTTAATATAAATATGTATATATATTTATATATATATATATGTTTATTCATATATATATATATATATATAAATATAAATATATATTTAGAGAGATATATACACAAATATACAAATACGTATATATATATATATATATATATAAACATAAATAAATATATGTATATTAATATATGCATCAAAATCCCTTGCTTATGTTGATTGGTGGCTGTGCGGTGGAATATCTGATTGGCATAAAGTCAATGAGGTTTCGATCCCAGCTTCGAAAATCTCGTATGTCTAGCCACACTGATGAGTTGTGATACAATGAAACAGTCTGTCTGTGCATGACAATATATACATGAATATATATATATAAATATATGTATAAATATATAAAGGCATATACAAATAGATATATATATATATATATATATATATATATATATATATATATATATATATACATGCAAGTATCATTCAAAAAGTTCTTAGCCCCACCCAGAAAGAAGATTATTTTTGTTGAGACAACACACAACCCCTTCTTATAAAATGAGAAAAACACATTTTATTTTCTGTTTTAATTCCTGTACAGGCAAAATCCATAGAAAGGTAACTGTTTCACAACAAATCTATAATCTGGATGAACCTTGAAATTTTTTGAAAAACCAACACACACACACACACACACACACACACACACACACACACACACACACATATATATATATATATATATATTATTATTATTATTATTGTCATCCACAGACAGACTGTTTCATTGTATTACGAATCTTCAGGGTGGCTAGACATGCTAGATTTCCAAAGCTGGGATCAAAACCCGGCTGACTCAAACGCCAACCCAAGATTCTCCCACTCAGCCGTGAGGAAACTAGCACAAGCAAAGGAAATTTAAACGCTTATGTATCACATTTGTTTTGTTTACATATATCCGCTTAACAGCTACCGAGATCTCAATTCATTTGAAGAGCCTTGCTTTACACTAGTGGCAACCATTACTTCCCTCGCTAGAGAGCTCACCCCCACAGGGGTAGGGGAGCATATATTGTAACCCTTATCCCAAATGGACTCAACAACAAATTAAACCACTCAAAAATATGATTTTTAATTTTCAGACATATTTTACTTTTTGATTCTCGTTTTTATTTTGAATTCAATAAGTCAACTGCTAATCAAATTACAGTGAATCTGAAATTCAAGTTTTAAAGAGGACAAAAAAGACTTGATGGAACTATTCACAAAACAAAACCAAAGAAAAATTTGTATAAAATAAGGAATTTAACTGATTAAGTCTTCAAAAATGGACCACCCAAAATATACATAAAAAAATAACAACAAACTTGAGATATATTTAAAGAAAAAATATTGGAATATTAACAATAGATTATCTTGAATCAAAAAACAACAAGGAAAAGCCTGTCCAAAATAGAATTATATTCAAATTAGAGTTGGCTGTAAAGTTCATAAGCAGACCAAGATTCTCTCATAGAATGTGACCAAACAAGGTTTATTTTTCAACATAGTCCTCCTTGCAGTCCACACACTTCTTCCCTCATTGTTACAGTGGTTGGATCCCATAGGTCAAAAAATTCATCATCATTCGAACTTTTCAGTATACTCACATAAATATAAAGCCACTATAAAAGAAAAGAAAAATAAAAGGCAAAAAACTGACCCACAGACCTGTGTGGTGTGATTATTTCCTGGCAAACAAGCAAACAACAACAGGAAGAAAAAAACATATTTTGGCAATGGGACATGGCCCACAATTCAGCAAAATATAGTCAACAGAAAAGTATATACCAGACAACATACTCACCTCGCAAAAGGTCATTGAACCGACTTACAGAAAGATTAGAAATAGAAACAATGAAATAAAGTTTATTTTCTGAATTCATTAAAAGAATTATTATTATACACTCTTATACTTAATAGTGTATAGTAATAAGAGTGTGTGCACACACACACACACATATATATATATATATATATATATATATATATATATATATATATATATATATCGTATGTTCATTTATGCAGTATATACTGTCAATATAATACACAATATATAATGCATATTGTAAATTTATATATATATATATATATATATATATATATATATATATATATATATATATTGTATTTTTGTATATATAGAACATATAAATGTTCACATATAAAAAGTATATGTTGCTAATATACTATATATAATATATATACATTTAATATAGATATGTTTCTAATATATTCTACTGTATATGATTTATGAATTATAGATAGATAGATAGATAGATAGATAGATAGATAGATAGATATCTTTAGGTTGGTTGGTTGGTTGAGTTTTATGACATATCAACCTTTGTAGGTTATTTAAGGTCAAATCAATTTTTAAGCAAATAGTTCTATTTCAAACAATTCAGTTTAGCTTGAGTACACAGTTTTATTGTCAAAAATATATCTAATTCAAGCGATTCAGTTTAGTCAAACAGTTCTAATTCAAAGAAATTAGTTCAGCTTAAGTACACAGTTTAGTTCTATTTAAATCCATTTTTATGTAAATAATCAGTTCTATTTCAAAAAATTCAATTTAGCATGAGTACACAGTTTAATTTTCAGAAACATTTCTATTTCAAGCTATTCAGTTTATTCAAACAGTTCTAATTCATACAATTCAGTTTTGCATAAGTATAGATTTTGTTTACACACAGTTAAATGTCAAAACAGTTCTATATTAAACAATTCAGTTTAGCATAAGTACAGTTTCAATGTCAAAGACAGTTCCATTTCAAACCATTCAGTTTGGCATAAATACAGTTTAAATGTCAAAAGCATTTCTATTTCAAGCTATTCAGTTTAAACAGTTCTGATTCAAACAATTCAGCTAAGCATAAGTATGCAGTTTAATGGGAGTAATGGCAATGAAGGGATACTCTGCATTCCCTAAAGGCCCAGCATTACTGGAACCTCACCATCAGATTGTTTAGTGTCATATCCAGGACACTCATTGGTGGGGGTTTACTCCACTGCAGAGGTGCAGTCGATGTATTCTACAGCCCCAGCTGACTGGGCAATATATATCATTAGTCACAGCTAGACTTAGAGTAGTATAAATATACATCTATATATATATGTGTGTGTGTGTGTGTGTGTGTGTGTTGTTGTTGAACAGCAGTCTTTCATTTAATCATGTTTGATTAAATAATAAAGACACATTTTGTCTATATAATTTTATTAACATCCTTTCAAGTTTCCTGATAAGTGTCTTGGTTTCAAGTTGGAATTGGTGGGTGAATTTACCAAAATTGTCCCGAGTGCTTTCAGACCTTTCATAGGCCATCATCAGGGCTTGCTTGCTTGGATGCATAAAGTGTGTTTTTTTTAAAAGAATTCTTGAAGGTTTTTTTGGTTTTTATAACATAATAAAATTACGTGAACGCAGAGTTGGGTAAAACTCACATCTTAAAACCCATTCTATTCCTAAATCCAAATTTTGAAAAATTCTAGGTGGAAAGCACTATATATAAAAACATAAAAACATAAAATCAATAGAATTAATTTTGAAAATAGCGACAATATTTTAAAAAATAACAACAAAAAAAAAACTAAAGGCATTCCCTAAGTTTTTTTTGTTTTTTATATTATATTATATTATATTATATTATATTATATTATATTATTATATTATATTATATTATATTATATTATTATATTATGTTATATTATATTATTATATTATATTATATTATATTATATTATTATATTATATTATATTATATTATATTATTATATTATATTATATTATATTATATTATATTATTATATTATATTATATTATATTATTATATTATATTATATTATATTATATTATATTATATTATTATATTATATTATATTATATTATATTATTATATTATATTATATTATATTACATTATATTATATTATATTATATTATTATATTATATTATATTATATTATATTATATTATTATATTATATTATATTATATTATTATATTATATTATATTATATTATATTATTTTTTTTATATTATATTATGTTATATTATATTATTATATTATATTATATTATATTATTATATTATATTATATTATATTATATTATTATATTATATTATATTATATTATATTATTATATTATATTATATTATATTATATTATTATATTATATTATATTATATTATATTATTATATTATATTATATTATATTATTATATTATATTATATTATATTATATTATTATATTATATTATATTATATTATATTATTATATTATATTATATTATATTACATTATATTATATTATTATATTATATTATTATATTATATCATACCGGACATTGGTCTAGGGGTTAGAGTGTTCGCCAATCGCCCGGGAGACCTGGGTTCAATCCCAGGTCGAGTCATACCAAAGACTCAAAAAATGGTACTTGATGCCTCCTTGTTTAACACTCAGCATTATAAGGTACGGATCAAGGGTAAAGTAGAGCAATCCAGGGAAGGAGTAGCGCCCTCCCCTACACATTGGTGTAGTAGCTATCGAAAAGGGAGCCTTCGGGCTACCCTCGACTATGGTCGCCAACTTTACTTACTTATTATATTATATTATATTATATTATATTATTATATTATATTATATTATATTATTATATTATATTATATTATATTATATTATTATATTATATTATATTATATTATATTATATTATATTATTATATTATATTATATTATATTATATTATATTATATTATATTATATTATATTATTATATTATATTATATTATATTATATTATTATATTATATTATATTATATTATTATATTATATTCCATAATTCTTGGATATATTCTATTTCCCTTAACAGCTTTCAGATTTTTAAATTCATCAGTTTTCTCCAACTCTGTGTTTACATAATTTTTCATTTTGTCTTTTGTTTTTTTGCAGCATGTATGTATATATATATATATATATAGAGAGAGAGAGAGAGAGTGAGAGAGAGAAAGAGAGAGAGAGAAAGAGAGACAATGAAAGTGAGAGTGAGATGAAAAGAGAATAACCAAGAGAGTAAGAGAAGATACGTGAGAGATTGAAAGAGAGAGAGTAATTGAGAGAGTCAATGTAACAGAGAGTAAAATTTAGAAGATAACCTAGAGAGTGAGAGATGACAAGAGAGAGCAGTAGAGAGAGAGAGAGAGAGAGAGAGAGAGAGAGAGAGAGAAAGAGAGAGAATCAGTCAAACTGAGAGTGAGTAGAAATTAATCTAGAAAGTAAAAGAAGACTTGGGAGAGAGACTGAGATTGAGAGAGACTGAGATTGAGTGAGAGGGAGTCGATGAAATAATAACCAAGAGAGTGAGAGAAGACAAGGAAGAAAGATTGAGAGAGATAAAGAGAGAGAGAAAACAAGCAAGAGAGAGAGAGAGAGAGAGAGAGAGAGAGTGTGAGAGAAAGAGAGGAGTCTGGCCTTTATTCTAATATAAATCAAAATAGTGTTATAACAGCTCGCAATTTCCCATCAGATTTATATCTGATAAGCCAAAAAAAAAAAAAACGACACAAAGCAAAAATATGAACTGGACATAAACAGTAGAAATATAAGAAAAACACATTTTTTATTCAGTAAAATCTTTTAAAATGATCACCATAAAACAATGTCTTAAAGCAGACTGTTGAAAATGAATGGTAAGCTGAACTCGCAAATCAATCAACTTGCATTATAAGAGCCTATATACCAGGATATCTCACTATTTAAGTCCTTGTACCAAACTAGATTAAACTTAGTAAATACTAGTATGTGTCAAAAGTTTTGCTCTATTACTATATGTGCAAGTTTGCGGCATCTATAGCATGCGACTGAATCAGTTCAAGCAGTCATAATAATCTGTTGTGGTTGGTAGTACTGTGGTAGTTGGTGTGCTGACATGTTGTGCATTGTCTTACTCTGTGTATGATTTGAAATCTGCACAGATAAACATACAATATACTTTGATTCTAGTACTAATGCTTTAAATTTAAAGTAAAATTTAATTTGTAGGAATTTTGAGAGAAACAAGAAAGAACAAGATAGAAAACGGTATGTCAACCTGTCTAGAGTTATTTTATGTCTAGATGCTTGGGAATCACATTCATTTTATGTTCATATTGATATTTGTTCTGTAGTTGTCTCATAAATGTTTTTGGATGCAGTTACACAAAGCAAGTGTTCATATCTGTTGTGGACCAGTAAAGGGTCCAGAAGAAAGACATGAACTTGGGTTTACATGGAACAAAGTATATTAACAAAAGTATAATACAACATAGATAAAAAGGTGTTGAACGTCAGTCTGACTGCCAAAGTGTTAGGCTGGGGAGAACTTACCACTGAGATGAATATTCTCCTGGTATTATTAACAACAGGAAGAGTTCATTACAGTCCGCAGGTTGGGTACCATAACAATATCTAACCCTAATAATTTGCATACAGGTGTATGTTATCAAGTATTCCAATCTAATACCAATAATCATATGGTTTTAAGTAACCGCTTCTATTTAGTAATAGTTATTTGTTTGCACACAGTTATATGGTTTTGAGTAACTAATATAAATCCTTAGAAAACATATCTAGCTTCAAGTAAGTTGGCCATCCATAGTCAACGGTGACTTGAAGGTTCTCTTTTCAATAACTACTCCTTTCCCTGAATTGCTTCACTTTACCCTTGATCTATACTTTATAATGCTGAGTGTTAAGCAAGGAGGCATCAAGTACCATTTTTTGAGTCTGGTATGACTCAATCTGGGATTGAACCCTGGTCTCCCAGGCCATTGCAAACATGCTAACCATTATACTAATGGGCTGGTCATTCAAGTTATACAGCTTCAAGTCATTTTTCTTTATATAAATAATTTACATTTATATGGAATTAAATATTCCTATCAAATGCAAATAAGTTTTAAACAGATCTATTTGACTCATAGATGGGACCTTAATAGGTACTGCTCTGGGTCGGTGAAGCAATAACAATTCCCCTGGTTTCCAGAACAGGAGACTCACCATCAGATGCTCTTTAGTATCATAGCTATGACACCCTTTTTTTGTTGGGGAGAGGGTCTTTCTCTTCTTCTGGGGATAAGAATAAAAATGTATGTATAAATATCTGTGGAGAGTGAACAATGTCGCAATCTGTCACTTATGAAGGATTTTGAAGTTTTACCATGTTACATAAGTTCTCTTATAAGAACTGTTTGTGTATCTATTCTGGACCAGTAAAAGGTCTAGAAGAAAGACACGAACTCGGGATTACATGAAACAAGTATATTGAACAAAAGTATAAATACAGCATAGGTAAAAGAGTGTTGAATGTCAGTCTGACTGCCAAAGTGTTAGGCTGGAGTTAACTTAACACCGAGATGAATATTTTCCTGGTGTTCATAGTAATAGGAAGAGTTCATTATAGTCCATAAGGTTGGTACCATAACAGTATCAAAAAGGGAGTTGGGTAGAGAGATGTTGGTCCTGAGGTTGTCGCTAGACCACACCCTGATTACTTAACTTTTAATTTGATTTTTCTTTCTTATATGGCTAGAGGTTAGCTTGACTCAATTCTAAAATAAAGATCTAGTGAATTGTGATTGGTTCTTTAATCAATTTAGTTGTCAGTAGACCTGTTTCTGATTACATCTACACATATTTTCAGCAGCTACATAGATATCAAAAATTGGCTCCTGTCAATTTTTTTTGATACCCTAGAACTTAGAAGTAAAGTAACAAATTTCAAAATTTATAATCGATTTTGGGTTTGATTGATTTGTTCATTAATATTTGTATGATCTTTAGTTTGGTTTGGTTTATTTAACGGCATATCAAACTGTTATGGATTATTTAATGCCAAAATTTGTTTAATTTGTATATGTTTGTATTATGGTCAAGGGGAGGTTCAAATGATGACATGACATAGAAATAAGTGATAATAAATATAGTTGACCGAGTGTTGGACTGACTGACTGACTGACAAAGAAAGTTTTTTTTTAGTTATTTTTAAACTGAACGGCTGAACCCCATTGTAATCAAAGTTTTAGAATTTTTCAACCGCTATTGGCTAGAATTTGCAATCTTTTTGCCATGTAACTGCTCTAAAGTACATCTATGTGACAAAATTAACTACAATCATCAAGGAAGCCCTTTTCCATTTTTGTACCCCTTCTACATACTGCTTGTTCATTGAACAATATATGTGTAATTTCATCTGTTAGCAGACATTCTTGTTTTTTTTCCTCTAATACAACTGGTATGTATATTGTACAGGGTGGAACGATAAAATTGTTGGCCTAAAGAAAACAACACTACAGCTTTATTTTAAAACTTTTATTGAAAAAAGTCAATTCAGGTAACTTGATTATGTAGTAGAGCTGACATCTATTCAATGTAACCGTCTTCAGCCTCAATCACCGCCTCGATACAGATCTGGAACTGGGAGCATGCCTTTTCCACAAGCGCCGGCGGGAGCTTGCGAATACTTGGCGGATGGCGACAATCAGGCTGGCTTTGGTGTTGTGGGAGGTTATGTTGGTGATGTTCTCGACGTATGACCAAACAAAGTAGTCCCGCGGGATCAGGTGGGGGAAAAGGGGGGCCAGTGAGAGAAGGGTACAAAGTCATAGCACTCCTTCTGAAGCCAAGCCTAGGTCTCTTTGGACTTGTGGGCCAGTGCCGAGTCCTGCTGCCACACCCAGGGTCTGCCACTGGCCACCTGATTGTACCAGAGGATCACCACACTCTTCAGCACATCCAGGTACATTTTGGTGTTGACTTTCAAGCCGACTTCGAAGATGAGAGGTGGCATGATGTGGCCCTCACTTGAAACCACACCAAAGACCATAACCGTAGCCGGAGACTTTGTTTTCATCACGTCCCTGTTATTTGTGGCAATCCAGATTTGCATTTTGAGGGTGCTGGCAATGTTCCTGTTGTCATAACTTGGATCGGTAGAGATCAATAGTTCCAACCAGTATATATTAAATGTTCTTGTATGTGTAGCTACGTTTATTTTGTTTTTCCTTGTTTTGTATAAGTATATCATGACTATACTAATGCTAATATGGGTCCTTGGTGAGTGAGGATTCAGTTAAAATACCTTCAACCCAATAAGTGTCCTAGATATGACATTAAACAATCTGATGGTGAGGCTCCCGTAATGCTGGAGCTTTGGGAAACACAGAATTCCCTTTCATTGCCATTGCTACCAGATCCACCTTGTCCTCGAGAGGTAGCACCTGAAAGGGTCCTATCTATGGGTCAAATAGAATTGTTTGAGATTTCAACTGAGTGAAAAAAAATAACTTATGCTAAATTGAATTGTTAGAAATAGAACTGTTTGATCATTTAACTGTGTGTAAACAAATGACTAATAATTAATTGAATTATTCGTGATACATAGCAATACTTGGAACTATTTAACATTGTTGATATGTTTACAAATCATATATATCTAATATATATGTATAAACCAGATTTGGCATTAAATAACCAACAATGTTTGATATTTCATACAAACAAACCAACGTACCAATAAGCCTAAGAAAATCACAAAAAAAAATTTGAAGAAAAAATTAACAATTGCTTACTTACCCTATTTACCAACCCCTCCGCTCGGGCAGGATATGACACAAGGTCAATTTTTAAGCGGAGTTTAACAGGTTTGAATTCAGAGTTTTCCTTCTCCTAGACTAGTTGCCTCACCAAGGCTGAAGAACCTAGTCTGTCCTACTATTTACCCATAGCTGGAGGGAGAATAATTGGATTCATACCTTTCCCAAGGGTATTAGTGCTATGTGAAATGCAATCAGTCTCGTCCAGAATTGGAACTCGTGTCGCCGTGTTCATTTCCTACGACGATAACAATTACACCACGGTCACCTCCACAATTACTTACTTACTATACTCTCTAATACAGACAAATACATTAAAATATCAAATTTGATCAATAAACTTTCAAATATCAACTTTGGTTAAGGAATCACCAATACTATGCAGCAAGGAGCCTGTTTAATATTTAGTTGGTTGGTTGGTTGGTTTCTTGGGTTTTATGGCATATCAACCTTTGTAGGTTATTTAATGCCAAATCCATTTTTATGTAAATAATCTGTTCTATTTAAAACAATTCAGTTTAGCATAAGTACACAGTTTAATGGTCAAAAACATTTCTATTTCAAACTATTCAAGCAGTTATATGTAACAATTCAGTTAAGTGTAAATACAGTTTTAATGTCGAAAAACAGTTCTATTTGAAATAATTCAGTTAAGCATAAGCACACAGTTTAAATGTAAGTATGGTTTAATTCTCAAAGATATTTCTATTTCAAGCTATTCAGTTTACTCAAACAATTCATTTTAGCATAAGTATGCTGTTAGTTCTATTTAATCCATAGATAGGGCCCTATCAGGTGCTATCACTCTGGGCCAGAGTTGACCTGGGAGTGATGGCAATGAAGGCGTACTCCGCATTCCCTAAAGCTCCAGCACTGCTGGAACCTCACCATCAGATTGTTTAGTGACATATCCAGGACACTCGTTAGGAGGGGTCTTACCCCTCTGCAGAGGTGCAGTCAGTGTATTCTACAGCCCCAGCCAACTGGGCAATACACAGAGTTAAATGTTAACAGTTTTATTTCAGATAATTCAGTTCAGCATAAGTACACAGTTTAGATGTCAAAACAGCTCTATTTTGAGCAATTTAGTTCAGCACTAGTACGCAGTTCCAATGTCAAAACAGTTCTATTTTAAACAATTCAGTTTAGCATAAATACACAGTTTAAATGCAAAAATCAGTATAGTGAAACCATAGATAGGACCCTTATCAGATGCTATCACTCTGGGCCAGAGTGGACCAGGGAGCAATGGCAATAAAGGGGTACTCCGCATTCCCCAAAGCTCCAGCACTGCTGGAACCTAACCATCAGATTGTTTAGTATCATATCTAGGACACTCATTGTGGGGGTCTTACTCCTCAGCAGAGAAGCAGTTGGTGTATTCTACAGCCCCAGCCGACTGGGCAAAATATTTAGTTGGGTGACCAACTAGGCAACAGTGATTTAAACAACAACAGGCACCATACGCAATCTGAGGTCTGTGCGCTATATCTAAGCCAAGCTTTGGAAATAACCCTTTGATCAATAATGCTGCTAAACAATAAAAACATTCATTATATTTGAATTCTAAATTTCAAGGAACACCTTATTTTCCCCCAACAAATTACTACATAGAGTCTATCATTTCAGAACTTAAGAATTTTTTGTATATAATTATCTATCTATTCCTCTAATTTAATCAATGACATCAAATCTTTTTTATCTAATTTATAGCCTTCTCCAATTTCTGTTTGTCTTGACTAACAATTGCTATTTGCGAGCAGCAAAAGTTGTAAATATTGGAATAAAAGTTGATTTCATTTGACTTGATTTTTTCAAGAAAAGAATAATGAATAATAAACTAAAAAAGATAAATAATAAAAATAAATAATAAAAATAAACAATAAAAATAAATATGAATAATAAAAATAAACAATAAATAATAAATATAAATAATAAAAATAAATAATAAAAATAAATAATAAAAATAAATATAAATAATAAAAATGAATAATGAAAATAAATATGAATAATAAAAAAATAATAAAACTAAATATAAATATTAAAAATAAATAATAAAAATAAATATAAATAATAAAAATAAATAATAAAAATAAATATAAATAAAAAATAATAATAAAAATAAATATAAATAAAAAAATAAATAATAAAAATGAATCTAAATAATAAAAACAAATAATAAAAATGAATATAAATAATAAAAATAGATAATAAAATGAATATGAATAATAAAAATAAAAAATAAAATGAATATGAATAATAAAAATAAAAAATAAACAATAAATAATAAACAATAAATAATAAAAATAAATAATAAAAATAAATATAAAAAAATAATAATAAAAGAATAATAAACAATATAATTAAATGAATAAATAAAACAAAACTGGATATCCAATAAAGTTATAATAAAGTGTTACAATATATTGTACAATATTTGTAAAAAAATTGACAGTAAGCTTGATCAAGATTGGCACATGGTCACAAATGTAGGGTTCTTATTTGAATTCAGACTAAACTTACTACATCTAGCAAATTGGTCTATGGGGCGGGTTTATTAATACTCACTCTCTTGCAAATCAGCTAAAATATTTACAAAGTTTAGGTAAGTCAAAAACAACGTCACAAATCTGTGACACTCAGTGAGAATCAAACTTTTTCCCATAGTATGCCCTGGGCTAAGAATACACTGATTGTATCCCCTGCTGAGAATTAAGACTCTCTCTACAAACGCAGAAAAACAGTGTGTCCTGGCTATGACTCTAAACTGAATCTAGTGGTAAGGTTCCAGTTTTGGAGATCTGGGGAGTGTATTGTACAGCTCCATTGCTATTACTCCCAAGTCCACTCTGACTTGAAATGGTTATACTTATTAGGGTCACATATATAGGTCAAAAAGATCTATTTGAAAATTATTTGTATTGGATAGGAACACTTTATGCTATATAACTGTAAATTATTTGTATCAAGAATAGTTACTTGAACTATCATTGGCCTCTATGTCAATACGCACAAAATAGAATACATGTGCTTTAATCAAACAGGTAACATTTCCACACTAGGTGGTAGCTCTCTGAAACTAGTAGACAAGTTCACTTACCTAGGAAGCAGTGGCTCATCAACCAAAAAAGACATTGACATGCGGCTAACGAAGGCATGGACAGCTATCAATAAGCTATCAGTCATATGGAAGTCAGACCTAACCAATAAAATGAAACAGTTTCTTCCAAGCAGTGGTCATATCGATACTGCTATACGGATGCACAACATGGATGCAAGCTAAACAGCTGGAGAAGAAGCTAGATGGCAACTACACAAGAATGCTGCGAGCAATATTGAATAAGTCCTGGAGGCAACACCCCACAAGGCACCTCCCATCATGAAAACTATCCAAGTTAGATGAACCAAACATGCAGGACACTGCTGGAGAAGCAGGGACGAGCTCATAAGTGATGTACTCCTATGGACCCTTTCATATGGCCGAGCAAAAGCAGGATGACCCGCTCGAACCTGCATACAGCAGCTATGTGAGGATACGGGATGTAGCCCTGAGGACCAGTCAGAATCGATGAATGATAGGGAGGAGTGGCGAGAGAGGGTCAGGGATATCCGTGCTGGTGGCACAACATGATGATGATGATGATTATTAGTTACTTAAAACCATATAGCTTTGTGTAAACAAAGGATTATTATTAAATAGAAATAATTACTTGAAGCCATATACTTATTAGTATTAGATATGAATACTTGAAACCATATAACTGTGTGCAAATTATTTGTATTAGAAAGGAAAACTTGAAAGCATGAAATTGTGGAAATTATTTGTATCAAATAGGAATGTAAAGCGGGATTAAGGTCACCGACAATATTCTCAATTCCTGTAAGAAAGTTGACAACGACAACTTAATTCTTTTACACAACGTAGTAATGTTTGGACAAATTTCTACTAACCTCTGCTGGTATTCTGTGAGGTGTCCCTTTAGCAAGTACAAAAGCTTGTACTGCCTCTTTCGTAAAGAAAGTGTATATATATGTGTGTTGTGTATGTGTGTATACATGTTTACGAGTTTATTGAATCGTTAGCCTAGTAGGAGAGTAACAGTTTTTGTCATGTTAACTCCACGGTGGTTCCGGGTAAAAGGGGCTGAATTCACTTTTTCCTCTCCCTCACAGAAGGTCGGGCTTTGATATTCTTCCACCGGCTGATTTGATTGGTTCAGTTCAACCAATTTACTTCTGTGCAGGAATTTATCCGCCAGTAGGAAATAAATCTAATTCCCACAACAGGAATACTTGAAATCATATAACTGTATGCACATTATTTGTATTAGATAAGAAAACTTGATATATAAATACGTTCAACAAACTCTTCAGAAAGTACACAACAAATGTAGATATAAAATTACTGTGAAAATAGTTCCCTAACCTTTGGGCATGAAATAAACCCAGATGGGTTGACATGCCGTTTAAAGCAATCAATCAATAAATCTTTTCAGTAGAAATGATTTGCAAAAGACACAAGATTCTAAATGTGTAAAAACCTTTTAAAACGATCATAACTTAAAAATGTAAAAATTAATTAATGAGGTTTTAAACTGAATAAAAAACAATTTCTTTTTAATTATACATGGTGCATTCAATAAGTTTCCTGACTGTTTTGTATAGGTATTTAAAATTGTCGTAAACTCTTGAAAATTCAGTATCTTATTTCTATACATCTTATGAGATGACTGACTAATTTTTATGATTTCAGGTTCAAATGTACAGCTACAGCAGGAACTGGAATACACCCTAATAAAGCCTGATTGTCACAGCTGGTGAATTTCAAAAATGCAATCTGACACTTTATAAGAATGATATGCAATAAAATTCTGTTTTAAACTTGGAAAAAATGCTACAGAAACGTATTGAATGCTTCAGACTGCTTTTAGAGCATCTTGGATGAATCAAACATCAGTTTTTGAGTGGCATAAGAGATTCACCACAGGCAGGGAGTCTGTGAGGGATGATGAGAGCTGTGGGAGGAGTAAGGAAGTCAATACACCACAGTTGATTGGCCAAAGGGTTAGGGTTAGGGTTACTGTGTTGAGATTTTAAAGGAGTTCAGGAAGAGATTCCTAGGGAAGAGGCCAGCACTCTTCAAATCGGGTTAGTGGTATTTCCACCAGGACAATACACCAGTCCACATCTCCATCCTTGTCACAAACTATTTGATCAAGATGGACATCAAAATAGTCCCTATAGTCCAGACCTTGCTCCCTGTGACTTTTGCTTATTCCCTAAGCTCAGAGGCTGTCGTTATGAGACAATTGAGGAGATGAAAGAGGCTGTGACGAAGGTCATTGGCACGCTCACGCAAGAAGACTTCCATGGGGCCTTCCAGAAGTTATTGGAACGATACAACAAGTGCATTGCAGCCGGAAGAGATTACTTCGAAGGAGACTAGTGTTTCCTGTGTGTTCTATCAAAAAAAGTGCCCATACGAAAAAAAGTCTGGAAACTTATTTAATGAGCCTCGTATATTTCCTTCGAGCTGAAATTTTATGTTTAAATCAATTCATTTTATCTTAAAATTATTTCATTTAAATTTTCTTGATAATGATTGATACTATTTTAACGAGAACTTTGTTAACCGAAACACCGTGTAAGCCAAGGGAAGTAACTCTGTCTCGATTGTCGCGTGTTTTCGCCGACATTTACCTTCCATATGGTTCTTGTTGAATCGGTCACTTTTTTTAAAAGAAAAAGTCGGATTTTTAAAAAAATCAAATATTGTTTTAAAGAAACTTTTGCTATCTTATCACTGCAGACTGTCTTAAAAGACGAATAAAAATGGTGGACGAAGTGACAAAAAAGACTTTAGCTCAGATCCCTATTCTAAAAACGAAAGCAGGTCCCCGCGATGGTGAATTGTGGGTTCAACGACTTAAAGAAGAATATATGTCTTTAATTAAGGTGAGAATCCTTATTATTTTTTTTTTAATTCATTGATTAAATAAAGTTTTTTTTTTTGTTATTTAACACTTCATTTTTTTTTTTTTTTTTTTTGTAAATGATAAATTGCAATATATTTCTGTTATAAAGAAAAGTTTTGTTGTTGTACGACGACGTGTTATCAAAATAAAATTGTTATTTAATTATAGTTATTATTGTTTATTTTGTACTCATTAACTCGACATAATTTGGCCTGGTCATATTTATTTGTCTTTGGACATAAAGGGTACTTTATTTTTCGTTTTATTCCCACATACAATGTCAATCAGGAAATGTTTTTGTGTTTTTTTTAATCTAATAAATCCTCCCTCTTCTTGTCTACTGTAGATTGTCTGTGTATTTTGTCTTTTTTTTTTTTAACCACCAAATAAATATTTTCTCAGAATAGTTTTGCAGTCTTCCTTCTTTTATGTGGTTTTTCTATTATCACAATTTTTTTCCTCATTGGGAAGAAAGTAATCCGTGGGATGTCAAACTTGTGATTTTTTTTTGGTGGGGGGAAATGGATAGATGTGTCATTACACCCACCCACACAAAACAATCGACTCCTTACCCCCTAAAAAAGGAGGGTGCCAAAAAGTGATTTCATTAAAAGAAAAATTAAATATTTGTTTGATAAACTAATTTCAAGTGTGTTGCTAAAAAATTCGTTTATTTAATAAATGTTTTAAAAAAGAATTAAAAGATAAGTAAGCTTAGGTTAGCCGGAATTACGCGGCACTCGGTGAAAACCAAACTCTAGCCTGGATAGCTTAGTAATCATTACTCCACGAAAGGCGCCAGCAAATAGACCACATTTTTAAAAGTCAATTTTGCACAATGAGCAAAAAATATTTGGGGTGGGGTCCTTGTAGTGTAATGGTTAAAACGATGGACAGCGGAATCGTAGTAAGCGTGTTCAAACTCCAGTCGCGCTATTACGTTCATTTTTGGACAGATACCCTTGGGAAAGGTGTGAACCCCCTTATCCTCTCAGCTATGGGTTAAATAGCATCACTGCTGTTCTTCTATAAGGATGGCTTTGGCATTAAATAACCCCCCGAAGGTTGATATGCCATTAAAACAAATAAACCAAACCAAACCAAACCAAAAAATACTAACTTGAATTTAGATGAGTTTTATTTATTAAAATCAAGGCTCATTTCCTAACACACACACACACACACACACACACACTCACACAATTGTAATTAAAATTTAATGCTAACAGCTTTTTTAATACGTACAAATCATAAGTGTTCAAAACGCGAAAATGCAAAGCAATATCATTGTATTCAAGTGTAAAAATATATAAGATGTAAAACTAACGACTCCAAATTTCACGATTTCGATCATCAGGGGATCTTTTAATTCAAAAGTCTGAATTTTTCAACTGAACAAAAGTACATTTGTCCAGTTGAAAAAGTCAGAGATTTAAATTTCTAACTGAACTGAGGACTGAAACCATGTGTTGTATAGCCACTTAATACATATGCATGCAGGAACATAAACGACGCAATGAAGACGAGCGGACACAGTTCTTTAGAAAAATATACCTCTCACTTTATTTGAAAGGGTTCGAAAGGTTTTACTGTGTGAGAGGTGAGTTGGAGACTGAACAGAACTGCAACATATTGACCCCCACTCTTATGGCCATAACAGCATTTCTTTCCCGTTCTCTTGGGCTGCTCAACCGGGGGCCTGAGGGCCCCCTCTGCTGAGTGCTGGTTCTCTTTACCGCATCTTTTCTCCAACTGACTCAAACTTCCTGTGCACCGAGTTATATTATTGTTTTATGCCCACTCAATTCAACCTGTCGACAGTCAAGGTTATTCCCTTGATACCTTCAACCGGATGCACCTGTTATTTACACAGGTACATATCCTATTTTGACAGCTCAGCCAGGGTCAATATGCAACACATGAAACTCTGTTGTGAGTTTTTATACTGTTTTTTGTCTTATCTATTATAATTTTTATGATGTTTGAAACTCAAAGTTATAGAAGTAACGCTGGATCATAGTTTAATATTTTAGGTTTAAACCTGCTCTTCTATAAAAGCATGGAGCACTTTTTAACTCTTTTTTCACACAATATGTTATTATTAATTTTATATATATATATATATATATATAAACAGGTTTGGTTGAATATTGCAGGTTGTTTCTTTTTTAAAATCTTCAAATGAAGATGTTCAACTACACACGACAGATGGAAACACTGGACAGCTGTTTCGAACTTATTAGGTCTCATCAGCAGTATATACTGTGATCTCCACTACTGGAAATTGAACCCACAACCACAGATTGCAGTGCTGAAACTCTACAACTGAGCCACCAGTTCATATCGCACACAAGTGATGCCAAATTAACTAGTCATGGTAATTGTGCTGCTAATTGACATAAATTTGTCTTGCAAGTTAAATTCGTACTCTTTACAGAGGACACGGTCATCTCAAGGGCCACATCTTCCGAAGAGGATTAGAAATACGTGTCCATGTAATTAATTTGGCATCACTTGTGTGCACTATGAACTGGTGGCTTAGTTGTAGAGTTTCGGCACTGCAACCTTTGACCAAAAAAATGGCCAATTTTAAAGACTCATGTTATTAAACTGGAAAAATATTTAGGAAAAATATAAAAAAAGGCTCATCTCATCCCCACAAAAAAAAAATTATTCAGAAAATAATTTATTGGTTTTTATATTAAACAAGTCTGAACATGAATGATATTTTCTATTGTAGTTAATAAATATATTTATATGCTGTCTACTTACGTATAAAACACATGCACACAATTGCCCAGTCGGCTGGGGCTGTAGAATACACCGACTGCACCTCTGCAGAGGGGTAGACACCCGCCCCCAATGAGTGTCCTGGATATGACACTAAACAATCTGATGGTGAGGTTCCAGTGATGCTGGGGCTTTGAGGAATACGGAGTACCCCTTCATTGCCATTGCTCCCCGGTCCACTCTGGCCCGGCATGGTAGCCCCGGATAGGGCCCTATCTATGGGTTAAATAGAACTAACAGCATACTTATGCTAAACTGAATTGTTTGAGTAAACTGAATAGCTTAAAGTAGAAATGTTTTTGACAATTAAACTGTACTTACATTTAAACTGCATTTTTATGCTAAACTGAATTGTTTGAAATGGAACTGTTTTGACATGGGAATTGTACTTAAACTAAACTGAATTGTTTAATATAGAACAGTTTTGACATTTAACTGTCTGTAAACAAAATCAATACTTATACTAAACTGAATTAGCTTAATTAGAATTGTTTGAATAAACGGAATAGCTTGAAATAGAAATGTTTTTGAGAATTAATCTGTGTTCTCATACTCAACTGAATTTTTTGAAATAGAACTATTTGCATAAAAATGGATTTGGCATTAAATAACCTACAAAGGTTGATATGCCATAAAACCCAACCAACCAACAACTACAAATCATATAAAGAGGATTTGGCATTAAATAACCTACAAAGGTTGATATGCCATAAAACCCAACCAACCAACAACTACAAATCATATAAAGAGGATTTGGCATTAAATAACCTACAAAGGTTGATATGCCATAAAACCCAACCAACCAACTATGCACACAATTTTTTTGTGCTGTAAGAGAAATGACAAAAACTGAACTGGTGATATAACATATTTCTTTTTTGAATGAAAATCATTTTCTGGTATCCAAGTGTTTTCAGTTTACCTTCATATGATCTCTGCTGTTGTGGACACCTGTCACTGAGCTCTTCATTTCAGAGATATATATCAAGCATGGTTGGGGGTGTGTTTCAAATTAGCAGTGATTGCTTGGTCAGGCATTTGTTTAATTAGGTGTTTATGTGTCACCCCAAATCTGCCCATCCTATTTCAAAGCAGTGCCTTGTGAATCATTCAGTCAGTTGGGATAAGAGCTTTATTCATTCGTTTTTGTGTCTATTATCACTGTGAGATTGTTTGTTTTTTGGTTTGTTTGTTTTTTTAATTCTTTCTGCGATAGTGAATTTTGCATCGCTTTAAAAATTGTAACTGTTTGAGTGGACATGTAGTTTTACTAGCATTGGTTTGATTCTGTGTCTGTAGTTATTTAGTCTGAAATAAAATGACCATTCTGACTTTCCAATGTATTGTTTTTTACATGTTTAGTACAGAGAATGAATTGGCTTTTTGCTTCTGCAATTAAATTCCTCGTGAGTTTTAAAAGCCTTCTTAGTTGTGACGTTAATGAATTGGTTGGTTGACTTGAGGTGTTTACAATTCTGGTTGTTTTTGATATTACTTGCTAGGCAAAATTTAATGGATTTTATTGTGTACTTTTTATAAATTTGTATGTGTGTGTATATATATATATATATATATATATATAAAAGGTTTGGAAAAATATCTGGTAGTATAAGAAAAAGAAGATAATAGGGAAAATTGAAAAAAAAAATTGACAATATAATTAAAGATGGGCTAAGAATAGTCTGCATCTTTTATGGATGCAGACTATGCAGATGATCTAGCACTTCTCACAAATACAGTTGGCCAAGCTTAATCTCTGCTGTATAGTCTGAAGCAGGCAACAAGAGGCATTGGTCTCTATGTGAACTCGGACAAAGAGTTCATGTATTTTAAAGAAAATGGAGCCATCTCCACATTAAATGGTGAACCTCTGAAATTTGTAAACCAGTTCACATATCTTGGTAGCCATATCTAATCTACAGAAAGTGGTGTTAGTATATGCTCAGGAAAGGCAAGGACTGCTATTGGTAATCTGATTTCTTTCTTTTTTTTTTACATTTTTTCCAACGAAATCATTAATGATGGTTTCTTTCATGTTCCAGAAAGCCGTCAACTTGACCATTTTTACTGATGGCTGTGCACCCATTAGACCTTGAGTGAAATATGTTTATTTACAGAGTAATTCCTATAATTCTTAGCCCATCTTTAAAGAAAATATTAGATCATACTGTTTTATCATTTTGGCTGGGAAGTGCAATTAGTTTTATTTAAAGTTCATTAAAAAAGTATATAGAAGGAAGTTACTTATCAAGTAACAGAAACTCACCAAATAGTGAGCAGATAGAAAATGCTCCTTTAGCCATTCTCATTTCCACCAAGCAGTTTTAACTCCATGCTTGTTTTGGGGTCATCAGGAGAGAATGTGCACTGTTTCGGGGCCTTCCTATCTACGATTTTATTTGCACATCGTCACCCCCCTCACTGACACGAGGCCCCCATTATAGCATCCTATCAAATTAATGTCTAACGGCGAAATGTAAATTTTCAAATTAGAAATGTAATAGGTTTACAATCGAGTCATTGGCTTCATTTTTATTGAACAATTAAATCTCAAAATTATATCTTCAATTCACTGCAAATTTGATCATTGATTTGTCTTTTGTTTTTCTCTCCTTCAACTACTAATATGTTGGTATGTCACCTGTTAGTGATGGTTGTAATGGTAGGTCTTAACTGTAACCATTTAATCAGAAATATAGAAAATGACTGAAGATTAGTTTTCTCTCGATAGTGGATGTAAGTATTACACTTCATCATCATCATGTCGTGCCGCTAGCACAGATATCCCTGACCCTCTCTCGCCACTTCTCCCTATCGTTCATCGCCTCTAGCAGGTCTTCAGGGCTACATCCCATATCCTCACAGAGCTGCTGTATGTATGTTCGAGCTGGTCGTCCTGCTTTTGCCCTGCCATATGTGGGGGTCCATAGGAGTACATCACTTATGAGCTCAACCCTGCTTCTCCAGCAGTGTCCTGCATGTCTGGTTCATCTAACTTGGATAGTTTTCGTGATGGGAGACAGGTGGCCGTATAGTTGGTGCCTTGTGGGTTGTTGCCACCTGGACTTGTTCAAGATTGTTCGCAGCATTCTTGTGTAATTGCCGTCTAGCTTCTTCTCCAGCTGTTTAGTTAGTGTCCAAGTAGTGCATCCATACAGCAGTATCGATATGACCGCTACCTGGAAGAAACTGCGTTTCATTTTATCGGTTAGGTCTGATTTCCATATGATCGATAGCCTTTTTTATGTAAATTTTAAAAAAATAATTAATGTAAATTTCAATTCGGTGGGGTGGGTGCTATTCTGTACAAGCACCCGTTATATTTTTTGTTTTAAAATTCATGAAAGCTTTTTAATTTGAATTTTTTTTTTTTATTCTTTTCAACCAAAAAAAAAAATGAATTTTTAAAGTAGATCTGAAGAGGTTGTCTTTTCTTTTTTCTTATTTCAAAGGAATTTAACTTTTCTGATTTTTTTTCCCTCCCAGTATGTCCAGAACAATAAAGATGCAGACAATGACTGGTTCCGCCTTGAATCCAACAAAGAAGGGACCAGATGGTTTGGGAAGTGTTGGTATATTCATGAATTGCTGAAATATGAATTTGATATTGAATTTGATGTAAGTACACTTTTATTTATATATATATATATATACACAAAACTTAGCTTAATATAGCACAAGAGAAAATTGGGGTGATTTGGAGAAGAAAATAGTGTTGCAGCAGTTTTCAAAAAGAAAGGTCTTGATATTCATTTGAATTTAAATCCTTCAATTGCTGGTATGTCAGCTATATAGTAGGTTGTTGATAGAACGCTATGGGATTTCACTGATTTTCAAGAATGATTAACTCTTATCAGACATTTGTTTACATTTACATGAGAACATCTATATAAATAAAATTCAATATTTATGCATGTATATATATATATATATATATACATACACAGTGTATCACAAAAGTGAGTACACCCCTCACATTTCTGCAGATATTTAAGTATATCTCTTCATGGGACAACACTGACAAAATGACACTTTGACACAATAAAAAGTAGTGTGCAGCTTATATAACTAAGTTAATTTATTTTCCCCTCAAAATAACTCAAAATATAAACCATTTGAAGCTGAAATCATAAAAATTGGTCAGTCATCTTATAAGATGTATAGCAATAACGTACTGAATTTTCAAGAGTCTACAACAATTTGAAATGCCTGTACAAAAAAGTCTGGAAATTCAAAATATAAACCATTTGAAGCTGAAATCATAAAAATTGGTCAGTCATCTTATAAGATGTATAGCAATAACGTACTGGATTTTCAAGAGTCTACGACAATTTGAAATGCCTGTACGAAAAAGTCTGGAAATTCAAAATATAAACCATTTGAACCTGAAATCATAAAAATTGGTCAGTCAACTTATAAGATGTATAGCAATAACGTACTGAATTTTCAAGAGTCTATGACACTTTTAAATGCCTGTACAAAAAAGTCTGGAAACTTATTGAATGCACCACGTATAATAAAAATTATTTATCTCATTACTCATCTGGTGAACCTTAGTGTTACACTATAACTATTCCTTTACTGTACAAAAGATTTAGGCATGTTTAATATCCTCCCAAAATATCCATATACTATTAAATAAAATTTAAAAAAAACTGGTGTTCAATGCTAATATATAATAATATAATTAATAGAAATTTGATGCTTATCACATTTAATAACTTCAAAATCATTAATATTTTTACCTTTAGTGCAGTGTGCTTGGGATCATTAACCTGCTGGAAAATGAAATCTTTACCAATTAGATGCTTAAGAGAAAGGATTGCATGGTGGGTCAGAATTTGTCTATATTTCTCCGCATTCATTATTCCATCAATTGTGACCAAATCACCCACACCATTTGCAGTTAAACATCCCCTAACCATAATAGAACTTCCTCCATGTTTAACTGTAGGCTTCAAGTACACATCTTTCATCTACTCTCCAACCCTTCTTCTTACAAACCGTTTTCTCTTTGAATTGAAAATTTCAAATTTAGATTCATCACTCCGTAATACATTCTTCCATTGTTCAACATTCCATTTCTTTTGTTCTTAGGCAAATTCAAGTTGTTTTTGTGTTTTTTTTATCTTAGATAAGGTTTCCTTCTTGCTACTCGACCATGAAGGCCTTCTTTCACAAGTGCTCTTCTGATAGTTGAAGAATGAACTTGGGTGCCAGATGTTTGAGCAAGATCTGAGTCTAATTTCTGACAAGATTAAGTTCTGTTTCTTAAAGATGTTATTTTCAGATATTTACAATCACATTTAGTTAATTTTATTGGCCTTCTATGCTTCTTTCTGTCTTTGATTTCCCCAGTTTCAATCGTTTTCTCAATTACTTCTTGTACTGTATCCCTAGAAACTTTCAATATTTTGATATTTTAGCCTGAGAAGTACCCTGTTCAGGGTAGAATATAATTTTATGTTTTTTTTCATCAGATACTTGAGGCATACCCACAATTTACTCAGTTCAATGAACGAACAAACACACTTCTTTATTTATTTATTCAAATACAGTATTCTCTCATACTTTATTCTTGAAAAGGTTGATGTTTCTGTGGCGTGTGAGAGATTGGTGGAGAGACATATACTCAGCGAGAGGACTTCTTCCGGGAGCCAGGGGGTACCATCGCTTGCACTCCCTTGCAAGCCCATCAGAGACACCTCTGATCAGCTGCGTGTCCCCCACTCGACTGCGATTCTCTGCACTCTGTCTAAATCTGACCGCGTGGTTCTCATCACGTGATCTCCTTCCGGTTACACACCTGTTCGACCTGAGTGCCCTGATCGTGCTGTCCTGTTTATTAATCACAACATGACAGCTTGTCAAAGCACATGAGGTCACCTGGAATGAACCAAAAATCCATAGCATATGTGATATAACATTTAGAAATATACAAATTCTTCTTTTGAAATGAAAAATTGAAAGAATTTATTAAAAAGATTAAAATAGTTGTTTTTATAGATATTCAATATTTGATCAATAGTAAACATTCTAAAACTTTATAATAATAAAAAAGTGAACAAAAATATTGCATAAAATCAACACCTTTTCACAAGATAAACGTTGCCCATGATAAACTGTGTACTTATGCTAAACTGAATATTAGAAATTGAACTGTTTTTTGACATTGAAACTGTACTTACACTAAACTGAATTGTTATATATAACTGCTTGAATAAACTGAATAGTTTGTAATAGAAATGTTTTTGACAAACTGTGTACTCATGCTAAACTGAATTGTTTGAAATAGAACTGATTATTTACATAAAAATGGATTTGGCATTGAATAACCTACAAAGGTTGATATGCCATAAAACCAAACCAAACCAAACAAGATAAACGTCTTAGAGCAAGCCAATATCATGTAATGAAAATATGACTGAAATTAAGAATTCTTAATTACGCTAATTTATGAATTGTTATTATTTATATATTAAAGAATTACTGTTTGAAAATGTTTCTTAATGTATGAATTGCGATATGTTCTTTGATTAACCTCAAATACAATATTCGTTATTTATAAATGTTAAAAATCTACCCCTGCCTAAATCTTTTGCACTGTCGTGTATATGTATGTATGTATGTATGTATATTGGGGGGAAAAACTGGAAATAATTCCGATAGTATGAAAATATACAGAGTTGAAAAAACACAAATTCTTCAGAAGAAAAATTTATTTATAAAATCATTTGCCAATCTTACATGTTTCGGTTTTAAAACAAAGGGTATGTGAGTTATTAAATGAAATGAAAAAGATGAGAAAATTTTGAAACATTTGATTTCCATTGGTAATGTTATGTATCAAGTTTGTGTGATGTAATTGGTATTCTAAAATTTCTCTAAATAAAAAAAGAAAAATAATTTATATCCCATCAGTCTATCTACATATGTAAATATTTATATTATTTAGTTTGTATCTACCTGTTATAAACATCCTGTCTCATATCTATCTGTTCTTATCAATATTAGCCTTCTTTCTATCTTTGCCAATTAAATTCAACTATATATTTATATAAATATATATAAATGATGAAGTCAAATTATCTTAAATAAGAGATTTTGTAATTTTTCACCCCTAATCTGACCAAATAAAGAGACAAAATGAAAAATGGGTCTCTATTTCAATAATACAACCTTAACATCAACTCCAGTCAATTTGCTCTAGCTAAAACATATTTAGTAGAAAGCTTACAGTTACTTCCCTTTATTGTCCGTTACTGTAATTTAAAAAGCCATGGTTGTTATCAGTTTCAGAGCAAACAATGGCTTTATTTGAATAACTAAGAAATTTAACCCCTGAATTCGTTGCTGATATTGATCTAAAATTAAAGTTTAATTATAATTATTGATCAATGCGATCCAACAATATGGTGATTATTTTTTGTATTTTTTAAATACATCACAGTTGACTATGATATGGTCAAGCACGTTAAAGATGCCTAAACTATTACTATCTGCAAACAACTCACAATGGAGTAAATTGGCCATTTTGTGGATATTTGGATTGAACATTGTAAATTTGTCAAAAAATATGCTTAAGCATTCAATGGGCCAGAATTTCACCAGGGATCCATTTATGGCCTCTAAATAGTCCTATGTTGGAAAGAATTTAATATTTATTTGATTTTTGTCACACACATAGTAACTAAAGTAAAATTGGTGACCAAAGTCAAGGACGACTAGAAGGCTCCCTTTTCAATAGCTACTACACCAAGGTGTAGGGGAGGGCGCTACTCCTTTCCCTGGATTGCTCCACTTTACCCTCGATACGTACCTTATATTACTGAGTGTTAAGCCAGGAGGTATCAAGTACCATTTTCAAAGTTTTTGGTATGACTTGACCTGGGATTGAACCCAGGTCTCCCGGACCATTGGCAAACACTCTACCCATTAGGCCAATAAAAGTACAAAAAAATCATATAATTCTAGATAAATTCATTGCAATTTACTGATGAAATACAATAAAATGAAAAAAAAACAATTTATTAAAAGTCAAAAAAGAAGGGGATGTCCTCGTGGTGTGATGGTTAAAGCGATGGACTGCGGAATCGTAGTACGCGAGTTCGTACTCCAGTCGCGTTATTACATTCACTTTCGGGCAAATACCCTTGGGAAAGGTATGAACCCCCTTACCCTCCCAGCTATGGGTTAAATAGTATCCTTACTGTTCTTCTAGGAGAATGGCTTTGGCATTAAATAACCTACAAAGAGTTGATATGCCATTAAATAAAGTAACCACCAAAAAAGAAATAACGAAGATTTGTCCCTCTACATTTTGTACTAATTCACATATCCTATTTACTATTGCATGCATATTCATTTTGATGAAAAAAATAAATAGCAACCTATGAATTGTATTATAGATTTGCATTATAACAGGAGGAAATTACACTCCCTCCCCCACTTCATCTTATTTTTGGCCCACTGTGACTTTCTTCCAAGACATAGTGGCCCTTTAGAATCCATGAGTTTTAGATATCTACTCTATCGTTTTTTACGTGTATTTTTATATACAGACTTATCTCCCTTGAAAAAAAATTTTTTTTTATCTTCCTTCATTATAAAGAATTTTTCCCTTTACAACAAATTCATTTAAGAAATCCGATTTTCAACCTTTCATATAAAATTGACTGAATATGAAATTAAAAAATCTTTTGAAATAAAAATTTAAAAATTGTCAAATTAACATAAAATCTAAAATTCAAAAAGGTTGATTTTTTTTTTATTATTTTTTGTTGGAATTATTAGAAAGTTCTATCTCCTTTCTCTAAATAATTTGTTCATGATAATAAGTCTGAGTCAATCCTCCTAAGGATTCTGTGTAGGTAATTTTGTTTATCATCTCTAATGTACCTTTCCTACCTATTAACAAAATGATACTACCTAAAATGACTGAAGAATTTGGATATATTCTGTATATTACACCTCGCAAAAATTATGGAATTAACACACTTAGAGGATGTTCAGTTTATTTTAGTTTTTTTAAATTTTATTTAGTAGTAAGTAAACTAATTCCAGATAAGATACAGAACATTTTTTCTTTAACAACTGAATATTCATAATATATACCTTAAACGAGATTGAATTATTTAAGTCAGTTGTATAAATTTTTTTCTAAATCATACAGACGAAAATATTTTGGAATAACCCAATGTTGTGGAAAAAAGCCTAGTTATGTAAATCAATCTATAGTTCAGTTCTTGACGACCTCAAGAAGCATTTAGGCATACCTAATTGAAAGGAAACATGGTTCCATCCAAGAAAGTTGAAACCACTTCAATAAAGAATATTGCTTTGAATTAGAGAAATCAATGCTTGAAATAATTAGTATAAATTCTATTTTTCTTCCTTTTTTCCCCTTGATATTGGATTATTCAATAGTATTATCCTCTGCATAGCTTTAAAAATAATAATACCATCAGTATAGATAAATTTGATTTACTTTATTTAAATTATATTGCTGTCTATTGACATGAACAAATGCAAGTTATTTTATTCTGTTTTACTGGTCTATCAACTATGAAAACATTTTGGCTTTTTCCACTATAAAGAGAGATAAAATTGTTTATATTTCTCTACATCGCTCCAAAAAGAGCTCTCAACCCAAGGGAGACAACTTAAAACTGTTTAAATTATTTAAGCAGTTATATATGAAGTGCCTTCAATAAATTTCCAGACTTTTTTTTCAGATGGGCACTTTTATTGATAGTACACACATAAAACTCTAGTACCCTTTGAAGTAATCTCCTCTGGCTGCAATGCACTTGTTCTACCATTCCAACAACTTCTGGAAGGCCCCATGGAGGTCTTTTGTGTGAGCGTGTCAATGACCTTTGTCACAGCCTCTTTCATCTCTTCAATTGTCTCATAATGACAGCCTCTAAATTTTTCCTTGAGCTTAGGGAATAAGCAAAAATCACAGGGGGCAACGTCTGGACTGTAGGAAGGCTGAGGAACTGTCTTGATGGCCATCTTGGTCAAATAGTCTGTGACAAGGATGGAGTTATGGACTAGTCCATTGTACTGGTGGAAATGCCACTGACCCAATTTGAAAAGTGCTGGCCTTTTCTGACGGAATCTCTTCCTGAACTCCCTTAAAACCTCAACATAGTATTCCTTGTCTGTCCAGTGGAAACCCAGTGCATGTAGATCATGCCAGTGCTGCCAAAAAAAAAAAAGAATTATCAAAAGTTTGTGGGTGGATTTGCTCTGTCTAGCCTTCTTGGGTCTGGGAGAGCCAGCATGCTTCCACTGGGAACTCTGTCTCTTGGTCTCTGGGTCATAGCAGTAGATCCAGCTTTCATCGCAGGTCACCTGAGCATCAAGAACTGTGGGATCTGAATTGATCAGCTCGACCATCTCCCTGCTGTTATGACAACGTTTTTCTTTCTGATCTTCTCTTAGCACCCTTGGGACAAACTTTGCACAAATCTTTCCCATCTTCAGTTCCTCGCAAATAATTGTGTGTACAGTTCACACACTGACATCAAACTGTGCACTTATTGTCTCTATAGACACACAACGGTCCTTATCCATGAAATTCTTTATTTGGCCAATCAACTCTGATGTTCTGACTTCCTTACTCCTCCCACACCTCTCATCATCCCTCACAGACTCTCTACCTGCCTTGAATCTCTTATGCCACTCAAAAAATGATGCTCGATTCATGCAAGATGGTCGAAAAGCTGTTTGAAGCATTCCATACGTTTCTGTGGCATTTTTTTCCAAGTTTAAAACAGAATTTTATTGCATCTCATTCTTCTAAAGTGTTCCCACGTCCATATTGCATTTTTGAAATTCACCAGCTGTGACAATCAGGCTTTAGTGTAGGGTGCATTCCAATTCCTGCTGTAGCTGTTCATTTGAAGCTGAAATCATAAAAATTGGTCTGTCATCTCATAAGATGTATAACAATAACATACTGAAAGACAATTTTAAATGCCGGTACAAAAAAGTCTGGAAACTTATTGAAGGTACCTCGTATATATTTTATGCTGTTCAGCTATTTGAAAAAATGTTTTGCATCTTATCTGTTATTAGTTTATTTACTGCTAAATAAAAATGCCATAGTGAATATCCTTTAAGAATGCTAATTCCATGATATTTGCTAGAGGTCATATATAGACCAAATTTATCTGCCCCATGTTAAAATATTCCTTAATTGGAAAAATGAATGTGGACGGGGATGCCTTGTCATGTGTATTTCCATATTTATTATTATATAAACATTTTTAAAAAAAAAAAGAAAAAAAGAGACTTGATTTTAGTTAAGATTTGGATTTTCCATCTTTCTAGCTATTAATTTAGTTTTTTTTTAATGCTGTTTCAATTCTGAATTAGAAATTAGACCTTCTTGATTATTTTTATTGAAAATGTTCTAAAAATCTATAGATAACCAGTACCCAAGCAGCAACCAAGTGCATTTTAACCAAACCGAGAGCCAAATTTAGAGTTCCATGTGAACCAATAACAAATAGAGAAAAACAAGATAACGTAAAGAAAGCAACCTTACTTAAAACCCAACAAATGTCAATGCGCAGAAACTTTTAGAAAGACCAAACAGAACTAACACATACTAAAAAGAACAAATTGAATTATATTCAAGGTCAAATCAATAAAATCAGAAACTTGGTAGAAAATTGACAATCATGATTAGCTTGACAGTAAATAACGTGAGCTGAAGGAAGAGGACCTCAAGAGCAAAACTAAAAGCTACCATCCAAGAAGAAAGACTTCAGAAGTGGAAAGAAAATTTCAAGAATTTGCTTGGAAACCCTCCTCAAGTCACTGATAAACCTATCAAAAAAATCATCAATAGCCAACTAGACGAGAGACTATGACAGTTTATAGAGGAAGAACTTAACGTAATAATGGCAAAAATTTAAAAGCAGAATAGCTGCAGGTCTTGACAAAATACCTCCTGAAGTAAGGAAGACGAGGAGATTTGATGACATACTTTTTCAATTATGCAATGCTGTCTATAAACAAAACACAATAGAGAAATGGACAAAAGGCCATATCCTTCCCTTTTCCAAGGAAGGTAACTTCAGAATCACAAAGAACTACAAAGGTTTATAATGCTTGACTTCTCAATCATATCCAACCTAAAATGGAGAAAATTCTTAAGTAGAATCAGAACAGCTTTTGGAGAAATTGATCCACAAATTCTCGGATTCTATCTGCCAAATCATCAAAGGAGTATGTACAAAAAATCTTGAGGAAATACTTGTTTATAAATTTCTCCAAAGCATATGGTTTCCCAAAAGAAACGTTTACAGCTATAATTATGCTTTACAAAAACACAAAAGCAATGATTTGCACACCACACTTATTTTTTTGACATTGTCAATGGAGTTTTGTGAGGAGATACATTAGTGTGATATTTGTTTTATATGTTCGTATTATGTACTTTGAATGTTGATAGAGTTGATAAGAGAAAATGGCTTTACACTTAAAAAGCTGAGAACTAGACAATATCCTGCAAAAACTATAACAGATGTTGACTCCACAGATGATCTAGTACTTCTTGCAAATATGGCTGCCTAAGCTGAATTACTACTGAATTGCCTGGAGCAAGCAGCAGGAAGCATTGCCCTCAATGTGAAAGCTAATAAAACAGAGTTCATGTGTTTTAAACGAAAAGAAGTCATCTCCACTTTAAGTGGCCAGCTTCTAAAATTAGTTGATAAGTGCGCATACCTTGGTAGCAATACCTCATCTACTGAAAGTGATTTCAACATATGCCTCGTGAAGTAATTGACTGCTATTGTGACGGCCCAGCGGCAACGGTAGGGTTAACATGTAGGAAACCAAGGACTACTATGAGGACCGGAAGTAAGGCAGACGATTGTCGGGTTTTCAAGCCCTAGCAACAGCGAAGGACCAACTGAAAAGGGGCAATCGAGGTAGTGAGGACGTTTTACCGCCAAAAAGAACGAAAGCCAAAAGTCAGTTCCGAGCTTCGCCAAGGAAGAGAAAAGTCGCCTTTTCACGAGGTCTGGTGAAAGGTGAAATTCTTGTAGCAGAATGGCCTAATGGAAGCTGTCAACTCCGTTGAACAAGAAACTAAAGCTCAACGTAAAAGAAAAAAAAATGGTGCCTTACGACTCGTTAATGAGAAATTAACGAATATAAGAAAAAAAAAAAAACAACAACAAAAGAGAGGAAAGGAAAAAGGTTAGTCAAAAATTTTATTACAAATGATATACGTAACCTAAATGAAGGACCGTATCAAGAATATCCAAAGAAACATTTTTGAAGTTGTTCATTAGCAACCAGTTTCAGCGGAAAACATTTGTTTAAAATTGTATATCTACTTTAAAGACGAAGAGGAGAGACTTTTGGTCTTCCCTAAAAGAAGGGAAAGAAAAAGAAAATAAGAAAACAAATATGGAGGTGAACGAGGAGATTCCCTCCCTTTAATTGTAAAGGGAATGAGAAGATACGGGTGTAAGTTTAAGACAAGTTGAAAGAGAAAAAAAAGGGAAAACTTTGTTTCTGGAAGGACATAGTCAAACAATATTGGGAGTGACTTGTCCTCCACATTTCTGTATGTTTTTTTTTGTATTTGTTTTGCTTTTTGTTTTTCTGTTGTTGTAATTGTACTTTCTTTGAAATAAGATATATAAGAAAGATACATATATAAAGAAAAGAAAAAAAACAACTACGCGTCATATTGTTTGTCCGGTTCGGAACTCTTCACGTGTTCATTTATATCATGTCGCCCTCTCGACCCTTGACACATCCTCATTCGTCCGTATCTTGAAAACTAAACCTATACGCAAGCTTTATACTTGGCTAGTTATATGGGCTTTCAAAGCTATCAATAAAATATAACTAGTTACGGAGAATATTTAGAGCTTGGGTGGTACGGTTACTGTCGACGGAGATTCTCCCCGTCTTTCTAGGATAATGTAACCTCGGAACAAAGATATAGTAATTGTCACACTATCAAAAGGTTATCAATCATATGGAAATTTTATCTCTCCAATAAAATATAACAGGATTTTTCCCTGCTGTGGCTGTGCCAGTACTACTCTACGGGTGCACTACTTGAGCACTAACAAAACACGTAGAGAAAAAGCTAGGTGGGAATTACACAAGAATGTTACATGTGATTTTGAACAAATCCTGGAGTCAATGCTCCGCAAGACAGCTACTGTACTGCCAATTACTACTCATCTCACAAACCATCCCAGTAAGTCAACCAAGACATGCGGGGCACTGTTGTAGAAGCAAGGACACACTCAATAGTGATGTTCTTCTATGGACTCCTACAAACAGACACACCAGTGTTGTCCGACCCGTGAGAACCTACATCAACCTGGTGTAGACACTGGATGCAGTTTGGAAGACTTGCCAAGAGCGATGAATGATGGAGAGAGAGAGAGTTAGGGAAATCCATGCAGGCGGCGTGACTTGATGATATGTTATGTTCCACTTGTTGGCATGTATTTCTCTCCTGCAGACCGCCAATATATTCTCTTCTAATATTGATTTACATTTTATTGGGATTTAAAATACATTTTTTCATGGTAATTGGTTTTTACTGGAAAATGCACCATATAAAAGTTTAATCACTTTTCTCAAAGTTATAAACAAAACTGAATCTAAGCAAAAAATGTGCGGGAATTTTTGATTGGAAATGTGAATATATAAGCATTTTTAGTTTAACTGAATTAGTGATGGTTGCTTGGATTATCAACCCTTGTAGGTTATTTAATGCCAAATCCTGTTTATATATGTATCTATATATATATATATATAGAGAGAGAGAGAGAGAGAGTGAGACTTGTAAACAACTAGTTTGTTGGTAACATAATTTTTAAATGAATCAAAGCTTATTTATTTGCTCCCTGTTAAATGGTTTCAAGTATTGCTATTTAACACTAATAATTCTATTCAATATATTCATTCGTTTGCACACAGTTAAATGGCTTTGACCTAGAATAGTAGTACCTGTTAGGATCCTATTTATGGGTTAAATAGAACTATTTAATCATTTACTATTTTTGAAACTATTTAACATAATGGCTGCAAGTGAGAGACTGAGAGACAAAGAACTCAGACTCCTATCATTGACACCATGTTGGGAACACATATATTTACACCACATTGTGTTTGCTCGAAATTCAGAGCTCCACTTAGTACTTCTTTGACCGGGCTGATCAGGGCCACTTCTCAACATGGGCCACTGGCTAAGATGGCTTCTGCTCTGACTGTCTGCCTGTCCTATGAATCTCTTGTCATTATATAATATTTTCAAAGCCTACATATTTCCTTCCGGATCTTAAATCACATGATTTATTTCCACTGTTTCCTTGTTTATCCTAGGATGCAGGTGCGATATCCTGTTTAGAAATCCATAACTAACATGCTGTCAAAGGTCAATATGTAGCAATAGTTTCTTTAGCTTTGGTTAGGCAACCAGTCTATGAGTAGGAAAAAAATGACCTTGTGTCATATCATGTCTGTAGCAGTGGAATTGGGTAAATAAAGTTTTGTCAGTAGTGGGCAGCACTTTCAAATTGTTTTTGAATACAAAAAAATTTTTTTTTCCTTTCAGATTCCTGTAACTTTTCCAACTACATCTCCTGAAATTGCTCTTCCAGAACTTGATGGCAAAACAGCTAAAATGTACAGGTAAGTCTGGTCCACTCTGACCTGAAGTGGTAACACCTGTTTGAATGAGGAAACATTTGTGCTTAAATGATTATTGTTATAGGAATTGGGTACAGCGACCCAAGTTCAAATCCTGAACAAGGCTGTTTGTATTTCTAATAGTGCTAATATCCTTCTCTCTTCAGCTATCAGTAAATAGTAACACAGACTTGGCTCTTAGTACAGAAAAGGAAAACTCTGAATTCAGACCCATTAAACTCTACTTAATTGATTTTTTTGTCACATCCTGCTCATAGTAGAGGGGTTAGGTAAACACATACCTGTTCAAGTCCTGATTATGGGTCAAATAGATCTGTTTGAAAATAATTAGTATTGAATAGGAATTCTTGATACCAGACTATTATGTGCTAGTACCGGACATTGGCATGATGGTTTGAGTGTTCGCCAATGGCCTTGGAGCCCTGGGTTCAATCTCAGGTCGAGTCATACCAAAGACTCAAAAAATGGTACGTGATGCCTCCTTGCTTAACACTCAGCATTATAAGGTACAGATCAACAGTAAAGTGGAGCAATCCAGGGAAAGGAGTAGTGCCCTCCTCTACAACTCTGTGTAGTAGCTATCGAAAAGAGAGCCTTTGGGTCATCCTTGTCTATGGTTGCCAACTTTACTTTATTATGTGCTAACAAATGATTATTATTATTATTATTATTATTCAGTAGGAAAAATTACTTAAATATATATGAATTATTAGTATTAGATAATGGACTCGTATAACAGTGCAAATTATATGTATGAACAAGAGTTATTTGAAAATATAATTGTTTACTAATGAATATTATCAGTGGCTGAATCCTTATAATTTTTCTGCGAGTCTCTCTGGCGTAATGGTTAAAGTGCTGGACTGTGAGTTTGAACCTCAGTCGGGCTATTATGTTTCCTTCGGACTTTTACCCTTGGGAAAGGTATGAACCCCCTTATCCCTACCAGCTAGAAGTTAAATAGTACCACATCTGTTCTTCTACAAGGATGGCTTTGGCATTAAATAACTTATAAAGGTTGATATGCCATTTTAATAAACAAACCAAAAATAAAACAAATTCTTTCTTTCTTTTATTTGTATAAATTTTGTACATATATTTCCTTGTGTCAACCTGAGTGATAACAAATATTTCTTCATACTAGGTTCCTTATGAGCATAAAAATACTAGGTTCCTTATGAGCATAAAAATACTAGGTTCCTTCTGAGCATAAAAATACTAGGTTCCTTATGAGCATAAAAATACTAGGCTCCTTATGAGAATAAAAATACTAGGTTCCTTCTGAGCATAAAAATACTAGGTTCCTTATGAGCATAAAAATACTAGGTTCCTTATGAGCATAAAAATACTAGGCTCCTTATGAGAATAAAAATACAAGGTTCCTTATGAGAATAAAAATACTAGGCTCCTTCTGAGCATAAAAATACTAGGTTCCTTATGAGCATAAAAATACTAGGCTCCTTATGAGCATAAAAATACTAGGTTCCTTATGAGAATAAAAATACTAAAACTGTTGCTATTATATCATAAATATCCTCAAAAAATTGTTTTATTTCTATAAGAGACTAATGGCGGTGAGTGTTGCATAATGGTCATCATTTTAGGAAATAGACTCAGAGTCTCAAGTTCAAATCTTGGACAAGTCTGTTTGCCTTTCATTTTACACTAATGCTCTTAGGAAAGCCATGAATCCATCTCTTCTCCTTAGATATGGGTAAATAGTAGGGCAGACTATGCTTTTTAGCCTTGGTATGGCAACCAGTCTAGGAAAAAGGAAACTCTGAATTCAAACCAACTTTGCTTAAAAATTAACTTTGTATTGTGTCCTGGAAGGGGTTGGGTTAATAGATTTGGTTAAAACACTTTTTGAATTAATCTAGTCACTTGTCTTGTCAGGATTGTCAATAGATGCAACAGCTATTGTCTGCACAAGTACAATAATTATGAAGAGTGCAATAATCTCCACCGGAATTTTATCTAAATTCTGTATTTAGTGTTAATCAACACTTATTGGAGAAAATCTTGGAGAGTTTGTATTTATTATCCAAATTATCTATCAGTAATATACTTGTAAAATATACTGAAAAGAACAGTAAAACAATAAATTAAAAATATGCCAAGATTTAAATAATAAATAAATGCTAAATTAGGTACTTGAAAGAATATTTAGAGGGTTTTTATTATTTGTTTTAGAAATATGACTGTCTGGCACATTATATCAACATTTCTAAACTTCTGTAAATGACTTTTTTCTTGGCATTCAGGAAATATATGAGCTTAGCTTAAATGTATCTTTCCTCTAAGTTACATCTTACCTCTCATCTAAAAAGAGAGATAGTTTTATGTACGAGTTACTCTAAAAATGGGAAATGCTGGCAGAGCTAAGCTACTTTTGGTACCACCCTTAAACCATACACTTGTGTAAGAGATTCCAATTTAAAAAGTCAACTTTGTGTCAAATCGTGCCTACAGCCAAGAAACAAAGTAAATATATCCTTGGCGTATGTTATACTTGTTAAAATTCTTTTAATTTCTTTTTCAATTTTGATTATTTTTTAAATTTCTTATTTATTTCTTTTTTCTTTTTAACAGAGGTGGTAAAATTTGTTTAACAGACCATTTCAAACCTCTTTGGGCAAGAAATGTTCCAAAATTTGGCATTGCTCATGCAATGGCTCTCGGTGTAAGTAATGTTCTTCGAAATAAATTATTATTATCAATTATTCTATGCCACATTAAAGACTCTTGTATATTTGTAAGGTGTTTTTTTTTGTTGTTTGTTTGTTTGTTTCATTTTTCCATAAAATCTCACTATTTGTCTGTACAACTTGGAACTACATCTTTTTTCTGCATCTGGTAGGAGAGACATTTGGTTAATCATCTAAGCTAGCAGATCATTGCTAGAGTTCAGTTCTATCTGGAGGTCCCATTCTTCTGGCCTTATGCCAAATTTATCTAGCTTAGTAAATGAATACACCTTGCCCATAGGTAACTGTATTGGAACAATACAACGTCTTGGGAAACCTGTTGGGAAATACTTTTCCTATTACCATAATATGATGATATTCAAGGATACGATTACCCAAGAGCTTTGTACAGTATTTTACCTGGAGATACAAAAAGAAAATAATAAGATTTTTGAAAATATTGTTCTTTAATCCTTAGAACCTGAGTGGCTGGTATTTTTACTTCTACCTAAAAAGTACATATACCTGAGCAACCTGAATTCTGACCAGACAATGAAACCCTATTTCTATATTGCTATTGCCTATAAGATGTTGTAATCTATTATTTAACAGCCTGTTTAAGGCTTTTAAATAACAGATTACAATATTGTACATTTTCAACAAAGAGTACAGTCAGGTGTAGCAAGTTTAAAGTTCTTAGGGTTAACCTTATAAATGGTGGGAGAGATGACGTCAGATCTATGTTTTTCATATGGCCAGCTATATATCAGCTTGTTTGGAAAATATTGTCCAATTTTAGTTTAAATTGTTTGAATTTTGTTCTAGCATATCATTTTAATAGTTTTTGTATAAAAAATTCACATTCCTAATAATTAAAGCGTAAAGTAAAGTTGGCAACCTTAGTCAAGGGTGACCCGAAGGCTCCCTTTTCAATAGTTACAACACTGAGATGTAGGGAAGGGCGCTACTCCTTTCCCTGGATTGCTCAAATTTACCCTTGATCCTTACCTTGTAATGCTAAGTGTTAAGCAAGGCGGCATCAAGTACCATTTTTTTTAACCTTTGGTATGACTCCACTTGGGATTGAACCTCGGTCTCCCAGACCATTGGTGAACCCTGTACACATTAGGCAAACTGTACTCTTTATTATTTTTCCATCACTTCTTTTAGAATTCTATTTTCATATTTATATACTCCTAATCATGAAAAAAAGAAGTGAAGCATTTACTTTTTTTTAAGCATTTACTTTTCAAGTTTGATCATAATTTTGTTGCTTGGCCACATGTTGCCAGGATGACACTGAAGAAGCTCACTGACTTGGGGGATGTGATTTGGCCACATCCATCATATTCTCCAATCTCTCATTCACTGATTACTTTTTTTTTTTTCAAACATCTTCACACTTTTTATACCCAAAAAACATTCCATTCCAAAGAAGTAGAAACTGCATTTAAAGATTTTTTGACATCAAAACCTTTTGTTTTCTCACACAGGCATAAATAACTTTGTTAATCAATGGCATAGATGTTCAGGGATCAGATTTTAATTGATTAAAACATTGTTTAAATTCATTTATAAGTTTATTCTAAAATTAGATATTATTTTCTGAAAATCTAATATTATTGTATATGTATGTCATGTCTGTCTGTCTGTGTGTGTATATATATGTCATCTCTCTCTCTCTCTCTCTCTATATATATATATATATATATATATATATATGTGTGTATATCATGTCTATGTATATATGTCTTCACCCACAACGATGGTGGTCAAAAGAGACCACAAAGAATAAACAACGAATGGTTTCGGAAGAGATTCAACATTTTGAGGAAAGCAAGTGTCTCACTATAGCTGTGGTGCAACCCAAACAAGGTGCATGAACTAGATGAGAAAACACCAAGGACAGGACCATCACATGAAGTGACATCAAGCAAATGGAGCCTAAACAATTAGGTTTCCTCATTAAGGCAGGTTTATGACATATTACCAACACCAGTAAATTTAAAACTCTGGGGGTTAAGTACATCCAACCTTTGCAAAGTACATGTGAAAATTGCTAATCTCAAACACATTCTAACTGGATGTCAGTATTTCCTAAGAAGTTACATGTGGAGACACGATGAAATCTTAGGGATTATTGCTGAGATTGCAAAAACGTGTTGTGAAACTGCCAATAAAATTTCATGTATAAAAACAAGTATGCAATTTATTAAAGAAGGAAACGTTTTGAAAACTCCACATAGAAATAGGCACAAACCAACATTGCTTGATGGTTGCACAGACTGGCACGCTATTGCTGACTTAGATCAACAACATACTTTTCCAACGGAAATAACATCAACTCGCCAGTGTCCAGATCTTCTTATTTGATCAGTTAATTCAAAGAGTTATCATTGCTGAATTAACATTCCTTTTTGAGACCAACATCGACTGGGCGCATCAACGGAAACTGGAAAAGTACGAAGACCTGCGGGAGCAGTGTGTTAAGAATGGCTGGTCAACATACATATTTCCTCTTGAGATTGGATGTCAAAGTTTTATTTCAAACTCAACCTCTCGATGTTTAACCAAGCTCAGACTTTTACTAACAGAGAAGAGAGAATATATAAAAAAGATTCAAAACAAGACTGTAACTGCATCCGAGCAGATATGGCATTTGTACTGATCAAACACCATCCAATAAAATTTGGTTGTATTGTTAGACACTGCTGGGGTGCCCTGGGTTAGTGGTAATGATGCTTCAACCCCCAAACCATGCCTGAACCCAGGATCATCATCTGATGAAGACTTTATTGGAAGCAAAACTGCTATTTATGTGGCAGTTTTTGTATATAACTTTTTTTTATATGTATGTATATCATGTGTGTGTGTGTGTGTGTGTGTATATATATATATATATATCATGTCTATTTTTGTTAATTTTTACCTTTGACCTATTGTCATGAATTATAAATATACTATCACTTCAGATACAAGACAGACTTTCCTTCTTCCATCATTCTTTATATTTTGTTAATTTCATTCCTTTTTTTCCCCACCCCCAGCTTGGACCCTGGCTTGCTGTGGAAGTTCCAGATTTAATACAAAAAGGAATCATAACACATCAATCTCAAAAATAATTTGAATATCAGAATCAAAAGCTGTATTTTTTTTTTCATAATAAAAATTTTATGTTTAAGCAATTGTTGTTTGTTTTTGTTTTTTTGTGGTTAGTTGTGGTTTTCTCTTTGGCTAGTCAAATTAATGTCTGCCTTCTGACATGTTCAAAAAGTTAATGAATTTTTTTTTATTTCAATATCATTAGAGCAATACCATTACCAATTGCTTCTTATTATAAGAAAGTCTTTTAATATTTAAAGTGAAGTTTTAGTCTGAGAAGATATCACTGACCAATTAAAATTCACGGATAGCACTGGACTCTTCTCAAATATTTGGTTTGTTTTTTGTTCTTTTATTATTTAGTGTATTCAGACTATTGTCTTCATTTTTATTGTTATATTCAAAATATATCGGCTTCTTCAGGTGTTTCATTTCAATGTTGTTAACAATGCATATAAATCATATTTTCACAAAAACATTTTAAACGAATTATATAAAGATATTGAACTCTAAAATATCCTTTTTTGTCATAGATTGTGAGATGTCTTCGAAAAGAAAAAAAGATGCTTTTATTATCAGAATAGAAATATTGATTTTAAAAAAGAAAGTTAATGAAAAAGTAAAATTAAAATATAATGTCTGAAATTTGAATTCTTATTCATAATCACAAAGTTTTAATGAATAAAAATTAAAAAAATCAAATTATTAATGCAAAATCCTGTTCTGGTCGAAGAAATCGAGGTCTCGTTAAGTTAGTTTCAATATTGCTTCGTATTTGTTGGTGTGGGTGTTGTAATATGATTCAATGTTCCATTTAGTATAACTTTTCTGTATTTTTCAAGAATTTATTTCATGAAACCAATATTAGGTGTTGGACTGTGGCTTCAATATAAGTGAGTTCAAACTCCAGTCATGTCTCTTAGGAAAGGCATAAACCCCTTTATCCCTCTATCTATGGGTTAAATAGTATTATTGCTATTCTTCTACCAGGATGTTTTTGGCATTAAATAACCTATATAGGTTGATATGTCATTAAACAGAAACCAAACCGATATTACTTTCATTGCTGCTAGGGATTATATTTAGTTGAATCCCCAAGGATCAATCGTACACTTTCACTAAATAAACAGAAAAGAAACAAGATAGGCCGGAGGACATATTGGCCAAATGATGGTTTAGAGAGACAATAAATACTTTTCTCCCTATACTATCATTCACCCATTTACCTTTAAGGAAGTGCTACAAAAATGTAATTTTAAAATAATATCAACCACCATAAGTTCAGATCCTATAAAGAACAAGAGGTTGTATTTTACCAGCACTTTGTCTCTCTCACAAAACATCCCTCGAAGGAAAGTTTGACACAAGGTCTAGTTTAATGCAGTAACTTTTATGTGTGTGGTACCAAAAATAGCTCAGGTCTGTGGGAATCCCTCTGACCCAACCCATTTTTGGTGCAATGGTGTTACCATTGCTTATGGATACGATTATGGATTACCCTTTTCCTGTGCGCTCAGAGGGATGTGTATTCTCATTAACGACACATAAACTCTCCCCACCCTTACCTTAGGTGAGTGGGCAGAAGGTGTAGCAGAAGGAATTTCGTATTTTTGTTTGGCGCGTAATTTAAATCAACCATTAGGGTCGACGCATAATTTCACCCAATCAGGATGACTTATTCTATTCATCCCGGAGCATCTTTCCGGGCAGCACAAACTAGGGAAAAGCCGTCAAACACTCTCTTTTCGCAGAACAAATTCGTTCTGTACAGACGTCTACCGTCTGCTCTCCAATAGCAGCAGCAGCAGCATGGCACCATGAGGGAAGCAGTCTAATTCATGGACTCCTTGGTTATTTTTCTTTAACCAAGGTATCCCAGTTGAATATGAATTAGATAAATTCAATACGCCACACACAGGAACAACTTTACGTCACCCCCAAAATTAGCTATGTCGACTGCGATGCCGAATCCGCTCCGACACCTAGCGACTACTTCACCTCTGGGCAACATTTTCTGGAGACACGCACGCTCCTCCCCAAAACAACCAGAGCCACAAAATCACGGTGACTTCAACGTTTATTTCCTCAAACAGCAAACATGAATTTTGCTATACAATGGCGAAAATATCTCCCTCGCACGTCCAACAACACGCGCTGCTTTCTCAACTCTATCATAAAAACATTCCGACATCGTACCTCTCTCTCTCTCTCTTCTATATACCAAGCAACACTTGGCGAGGATATAAACACGCGCAAGAATACATTTCTTCGCTAAACATGACAACATAAAATCCCGCTAAAAAGCTGCCAAGAGGAAGAGGCACCTCGAATCTAAGCTAAACTTACTAGTAAGTAATAGTTTGCTAGCGTTAAACAAACAAATAAGCTTATATATATATATATATATATATATATATATATATACATGTGTGTGTGTGTGTCGGGGGTGTTGCCAGATGTGTCGGGTGTATAAAACAGAATTTTGGGGTCGTGCGTGTTCCTCGCAAATAAATTCCCTCACAAAACCCCCCCAAAAAAAACAAACCCTGAATAACTTTAAAATAAAGATTTATTATTCAGATTGAATAATATACAAAGAAACTCACAATGTTGAAGAAAGTACAATCAGTGTAATTAATATTGTTGTTGTGTTCGCTCGCTTGTTGAGCGTTTAATTTCTCTAGTAGTAGACTCTTTTTTTTTATAGTGGTAGAAGAAAGGGTAATATGACTTTACTTGGAAGCCTCTCAGGGTTTGGTTGAAGTGAGGAAACGGTTCAGTGGCATGGCTTCTTTTAGTCGGCGGCGACGATGTGTCCAGAACTGATTCATCACTTTCTTTTATAAACCATAAGTGGATCAAAACGAGTATGAAGGTTTTTTTTGGAAGGCGGGGGGGAATACTTGATTGGTTTTAAAATATGTGGGCGCGTATTTTGTGCATGAGACCTTGATCTTTTTTTTTTCTCGAATGTTCCAAGTTGCTTCCTTTGCTGATTGGATGTGTGTATGTAAATAATATTTACGTGTGTATGGATGTGTGTATGTAAATAATATTTACGCTACATACGAGGTGCATACGATAAGTTCCCAGACTTTTTTCGTATGGGCACTTTTATTGATAGTATACACATGAAACTCTAGTCCCCTTCAAAGTAATCTCCTCCGGCTGCAATGCACTTGTTGTACCATTCCAACAACTTCGGGAAGGCCCGGTGGAAGTCCTCTTGTGTGAGCGTGTCAATAACCTTCATAATAGCCTCCTCAATTGTCGCATAACGACAGCCTCAAAGTTTTTCCTTGAGCTTAGTGAATATGCAAAACTCGCAGGGAGCAAGGTCTGGACTATAGGGAGGGTGAGGAACTGTCTTGATGCCCATCTTGGTCAAATAGTCTGTGACAAGGATGGAGTTGTTGACTAGTGCATTGTCCTGGTGGAAATGTCACTGACCCGATTTGAAGAGTGCTGGCCTTTTCCGACGGAATATTTTCCTGAACTCCCTTAAAACCTCAACATAGTATTCCTTGTTGACTGTCCAGTGAGAACCCAGTGCATGTAGATCATGCCAGTGCTGTCAAAAAAAAAAGGGATCATCAAAAGTTTGTGGTTGGATTTGCTGTCTGGCCTTCTTGAGTCTGGGAGAGCCAGCATGCTTCCACTGGCAACTCTGTCTCTTGGTCTCTGGGTCATAGCAGTAGATCCAGCTTTCATCGTAGGTCACCTGAGCATCAAGAACTGCGGAATCTGAATTTATCAGCTCGACACTCTCCCTGCTATCATGACAACGTCTTTCTTTCTGATCTTCTCTTAGCACCCTTGGGACAAGCTTTGCGCAAATCTTCCACATCTTCAGTTCCTCGCGAATAATTGTGTGTACAGTTCCCACACTGACATCAAACTGTGCACTTATTGTCTCTATAGACACACGACGGTCCTTATCCATGATATTCTTTATTTGGCCAATCAACTCTGGTATTCTGACTTCCTTACTCCTCCCACACCTCTCATCATCCCTCACAGACTCCGTGCCTTCCTTGAATCTCTTATGCCACTCAAAAACTGATGCTCGATTCATGCAAGATGCTCCAAAAACTGTCTGAAGCATTCCATACGTTTCTGTAGCATTTTTTCCAAGTTTAAAACAGAATTTTATTGCATATCGTTCTTCTAAAGTGTCTTCACGTTCAGATTGTATTTTTGCTATTCACCAGCTGTGACAATCAGGCTTTAGTAGGGTGTATTCTAAATCCTGATGTAGCAGTTGATTTGAACCTGAAATCATAAAAATTGGTCAGTCATCTCATAAGATGTATAGCAATAAGATACTGAATTTTCAAGAGTCTACGACAATTTTAAATGCCTGTACAAAAAAAGTCTGGTACTTATCGTATGCACCTCGTATATCTATCTATCTATCTATCTATATATATATATATATATATATATATATATATATATATATATATATTAAAAGAATTTAAAGAATCAAATTTGCAATATAAAGGAATTTAGAGGAAAATTCAATATGAAGAAATTTATAGTAAATGTTAATATGAAGAGAATGACACTAAAGCCAAACTTAGTATCTGAGTAATGTTTTAGGGACCTTTAGTGCGTAATTTTAAACGGTAGGTTCTGTAGCTTTCTAGTTGGGATACTGATTCAAAAAGATAATACAGACAATAAAGTTTTTAAAAAGGAATTTTATACAAAAGAAATAAGAAAGAAAGGGATAGAAAAGATAAAGTGTTGCAAATTTTAGTGCAATTTGTGGGAACTTATCTGAGAGAGTGTCTGGAAAATAAAGTTCGTTGAATTTGAGTATTTTTTTTCTTTTTAGTTTTGTCAAAATGTTAGAGTTTTAATTTTGAGTCTTCTGAAAGGTTGTTGTTTTTTTCCAGCAGAGTTCACGAGTTGAATTTTATCTTTCAGTTGATTTTAATTGAGTTTTTTTTAATTTTCATTTAATTTCAACTGAGTCTTCTGTAAAGTTATCTTTTCAGCAGAATTCTCGGGTTGAATTTCTTTCAGTTGTTGAACTTCGTAGAATTTCGGTAGTCGACTTTCGTTTGATTTTAGTCTTATTTCATGGGAAATTTCTTGTCTGTTTGAATACTTATCTGCTATTCAAGAAGTGACTGACAAAACCTTTCTGCTGGCTAATTATCCCTGCCTTAACAGTCTGGTCCCCGAGTTCGTACTGAGGGCCCGATAGTAGTTATCGACAAATAGTCGGAGGTAGGTTTTTGGTATCGTATTGTCTGGGATAACTTTATAACAAAAAGGCAAATTGTTGGGTTGTTAGTCTTGTTGCCTTTATTATATTAAGAGAAGGAAGAAAACAAATGAGTTGACGAGAGTATTGATTGAGTTTCAAAATCTTTAATGTCAGCTTGAGACGAAATACCTTGTACTGTGAGTCGTACAAATAGAAGAAAAGAGTTGCTGATGACAGAGCAGGAATTAAACATTCAACCTGAAGTTTCGAGGTCCAGTTGGTCTAGGAGAAAGGAATAAATGGTGAAAGAATGGTCTCCTAAGGGAACAGTGGCCCAAATGTTGAATGCACTCTCTTCGTTTTCATGAGGTCTGTCTGCTGCTGGATTCAGTCAAGAAAAGAGGGACCGAAAGAGCGTTACACAGCCTTTTATATTGTCCAGGAAATAACCCGAGCAGAATGGCATAAATCATTCTCATTGGACGAAATGTATAAATCAAAACCTCAACGGTCAGAATAATTCCCGCAATAAACAATAATTTGAAATTCTTTCTGCTACAACTTCGACCTTTTCCACTCTGGCCAAATTTAAGTGCCACTCGTGATCGGTTTGTTTTTCTGTTAAAAATAAATTTTTATAATATGCTTATTTGTTTGTTTAAGGCGAGTAAAATATAATTGAAAAGTGTTTACAGTAAAGGTGATTGTGGTAGGAAATAGAGTCGGCGACTCGATTTCAAATCCCAGTCAAAGCTGTTTTGTGTTACTCTTCGTGTTAATACTCACGGGAAAGACATGAATCCAACTATTCTCGTCCGCCTCAACTATGGGTAAATAGTAGGGCAATCTGGGTTATTTAGCCTAGGTTAGGTAACCAGCCTAGGAGAAGGAAAAACTCTGAATTCAAACCAGTTTTACTCCTGTAGCAGAAAGAATTTCAAATTATTATTTAACGCGTCCATTTTGACCGTTGTGGTCTCGATCTCATATTTTCGACCAATGAGGATGATTTATGGGGTTTTAACTGAAGATCAAGGGTAACGGGCTAAGCTGTGTAGCTATGTGATATCTGACTCCATCATTAGGTTAGTTTATTTTACCCCCACGTTGGCTAGTCGGTGTAACGCCTTGCCCAAGAAAGTCCCAAAAAGAATTATACAAAAGAAGACAGTAACAGATAGGAGACGAAGACGTTTCTTTTATATTTTCCTTTATTTCCTGGGTTCAACAACCATTCAATAGGTGAGGGACTTTTCCCTGAATACAATTGAAATGGTTGAATCCCCCAGTTAAGGTGTCGTTTCATGCATGTGTTCGTCCTCATTTGGTATTTAAAGCTTCCATAAGGGTTAGTTTCTTTTAGAAGTTTGTCAAAGTCCGGCTATTTTAGTTTATAGTTCCATTTCGTAGTCTTTTATATTTCAGCATACTGTTATCCCTTTTTCCTGTCAGGGACCTCTGGGAGTTTCTGCAAATTCAATAGTTTTCTTTTTTTTTTTTTAATTCAATTTAAATTTATTTTCTTTATTTATTCGTTTCCTACAGATTTATCCCATTCGGCTCGAATGACTTTTCCGGGCAATATAAAAGGCGGTATAAACGCGTGCTCTTTCTCTTCCTCACATATTTTTCGTGCAGGACAGACCGATCCTCTCTTTCTCACGTCAGCAGCAGACCCCCATCAACATGAGGAGAGTACATCCAATTTATGGACTGTTGTTTTATAGGAAATCATTCTTCATCATTTGTTCATCCCTCCTAGATTAACTGATCCTCGAGGCTTCAAATTGGATGTTTAATTCCTGCTCTGACATCAGCAACTCAATTCCTGCTCTGACATCAGCAACTCTTTCCTTCTATTTGTACGACTCACAGTACAAGGGGATTTCGTCTCAAGGTGACATTAAAGGTTTTGAAACTCAAACAATATTCTCGTCGATTCATTTGTTTTATTCCTTCTCTTAATATGTAGCAGAAAGAAACTTGTATTTTGTTTGGCGCGTAATTTAATTTGACCGTTAGAGTCGCCGAACATTTTCACCCAATCAGGATGACCTGTCCTATTCAGTCCGAGCCATATTTCCTAGCAGCACCAAAAATTGAAGAAAGCCCGCGAATCACTCTCTCGCTCAGAAATCCTCGATGGGAACGGACGTTTTAACGTCTGTTCCTGAATAGCAGTAGCAGCATTAACCATTATGAGGAGAGCCATCTAGTTTATGGACCCCTTGGGTCTATTCTTCTAGACCAAGGGATCCTAGTTAAAAACAAATTAGATGATACACTCTAACAACTTCCTATCTTCTTTCCTTCCTACGAGACTCGCAGCATACCAGCGTAAACCCCTTTACTACATGCTGCCATAAAAACCTTCATTTAAAACCTAACGACGTCTTCGTTCTTCTTCACCACCTTTATTTTCCATCAACATTTAGCGAGGGGATAACAACCAACGTAATACCAACGCTACCAACGAAATACCAACGCAACCAACGTAATACCAACATAACCAACGCTAAACCAAAAACCTAAAAACCCAATAATAATAATAATGTTATCCCCATCGCTATAAATGGCGACCTTCCGACTTGTGAGAACACGCAACCACATATAAAAACAAATTAAATATATCACTACAAAATGGAAATTAAATATCAGAACACAATATCTCCTCCTACAAATATAACAAAGGCAACAGGACTGATCAACTTTATTTACAACTGTTATACTCCACTTAAGAATTGATCACGTGTCAAATAGTGCCCATACTGAAGGGTTTGAGAAATATATACCCTTGGAATATTCTCTGGTGTGATGGTTAACTCCAATTATATGGTGTAAAGGTTAACAAGCTAGATTAGTAGACCGCTGTTAATGAGTTCGATTCTTACTGAGTGCATCATACTTGTGAATTCATGCCACGACTAATCTAAACTTAGAAAATAACTATATATAATTAAGGAAGCGCTCGTTGTGTAATAGTTATAGTAAGAGAAAATGGACACGCTGATCTGAGTTCAAATCCTAGACAAAGGTGTTTGCATTGCACATAACGCTAATACCATTAGAAAACGTATGAATCCAACTATTCTCTCTCTATTGGTAAATAGTAGGGCAGAAGGGTTTTTTTTTAAAAAAAACTTTGATATGGTAACCATTCTACGGGAAGTAAAATTCTGAATTTTAACCTCTTAATCTCTGCTTAAAAATTGTCCTTGTGTCACATTCTGCTCGTGGTGGAAAGGTTGGAGAAATAGATATATATATATATATATATATATATATATATATATATATATATATATATATATATATATATATATATATATATATATATATATATATATATATATAATGACCGGAAGTTCATGGGGTTTGACAAGATGAATTATCTCCCTTAGAAAATGTTTACTAAATTTGGCGGTGATTTTTCCTTCGATGGTTGACTCCGCGAATTTGCAGTGAAAATAATGAATCTTCTTGGCTTTTGACTCTTCCAAAATGTTCAGGTTTGTAAATTTCCTGTTTATTATTCTTTACTTATTTATTGTTGCACGCAAAATGCTTTTAAAATTTTAATATTTTCTTTTTATTAACTCTTTCTTTGTAAATACTTTTTTGTATACTCGTGTTGTTTCTTACGTTGGGAAAATTTTCATTCAGGTCCTAATTTAAAAAACAAAAATTGACAAAATTGTTAAATTTAATGAAAAGATGAAGCATTTAATTAAAATTATGAAAAAACGGGACTTTCTTTTGTTCTTTATAGTGAGATTATTGTTATCTTTAATTTGCTTTCAATACAAAACGAATAGGGTTTTTTGTTTTAAGTTTCTTTCAATCAGAAAATAAAGACAATTTCGTCTTTATTTTGTGGTCAAAATTGAATAATTATAATTGTTTAATTTTACAATTGATTTTTTTTTTAAATACTTGAAATAAAAATGTCTACTTTTTATCTTTTGTGCTTTTACGAACTTCGAACTATAAATTCAATTGTTACATGAAATGCTTTCGTTTTTGTTTTTCGTTTTTTTTGTCCTTTTTATTTAATTTAATAATTCAAATAGAATTGTGAAAAAAAATTTTTTTTAATTTAAATTTAATATTTCGTGTAATTTCATTCCGTTTATATATAATAAATATTATATTCTTGTAAATAGATAATCGAATCCTTTGCTTTTAATGAAAAAAAATTATATCTTACTCTTACAAATATGGACGAAGATTGGGTCCATTTTTAAATTTCTTTCGTCCTAAAATCCAAATAAAAAATAATTTTATATTAGAAAATTTTGTCAAATAAGTTTAGTTTATTAGTTATAAATTTTTGAATTATTTCACACATTTTATTTTATCTTATTATTTTTATTGCTTATTTTCTATTCTTTTTAATTGAGCCATTTGTTTTTTGTCTTTTCAGAAAAAGAAATGGCAGTTATTGTCTAAAAACTACATTAAAAAATTATTTAATAATTTTATTTTCTCAAATTCCCTGTAAAACTTATTTTTTAAATTTTTAGTGCTGTAGAGCATAAAACAAACAAACAAAAAATTATTGGTAATTCTAGAATTAATTAAAATTTTTTTTCATAGTTCGATTTTTTTTTTCTTTCCGCATAAATAAAATATGAAAGAGTCGGGCACCACCTAACAACTCAAAAATGTGAGCCATTCTTCGAGCATATTCTTCTTTTTTTTTTTTTTTTAAATTTTAAAAAATTGTGTCAATCATATATTTACAACAAAAATAATATAAGTACTGAAAAATATCTGATTTAAATACATCGCCCTGTTGCAGGGTTTAGAATATACAAACTGTATCCTTTATAGAAGAATAAGGCCTCTCTCTCCAAAATGTAAGATGTCCTTGGTATGACACTAAACTGCATCTGATGGTGAGGCTCCAGTTCCAGAGATCTGGACAGTGTAGAGTACTCTTTCATTACCATTAGGGTTCCATCAATCAGTCAATGAGATCTTTTCGAAAATTTAAATAGAATTATTAATGTTATGTATGTTTGGCAAAATCATTTAACTGTAAACAAATTGTCTTGAGAATAGTTACTTGAAGCTATGATTATTAATTAAGAATTATTGTTTATCACTTTAAACTCTATTGCTTGCAAATTATTGGTGGGAGGTAGGAATACTTGAAGTCATATAACTGCATTATCAAACGATAATTACTTAACAGAAATAGTTACTTTAAACCATGTAGTTGAGAATAGATTATTTGAAATAGATGGGGATACTTCATAGGTGCTTAGAATAATGGTTATTATTCTTTGAAATGGAATTGGCATCCTAAATTCAAAACCTGGACATTAAACCATCTAATATTGAGGAAATTTGGGGAATGTGGAGTACCCCTTCATTGCTGTTGCTCCTAGGCCCACTATGGCCTGGAGTGATAGCACTTAATAGGTTCTTGGCTATGGGTCAAATAGAACAAACTGTTTACAAACAAATGACTGAAGTTAAATTATGACTTATATAGCAATACTTGAAACCATTTTACCGTGTGCAAAAGTAACCTCAGGCTCATTTAAGCATGTTATCTCCAAAATATGTTTACAAATCGTATATTTAATATAAAGTATAAAGAGGATTTGGCATTAAATAACCTTCAATGGTTGATATGCCATAAAACCCAACCAACCTAAATCATATATATTTAATATATATGTATAAAGAGGATTTGGCATTGAATAACCTACAATGGTTGATATGCCATAAAGCCCAACCAAAGCAAATCATATATATTTAATATATATGTATGAAGAGGATTTGGCAGTAAATAACCCACAACGGTTGATATGCCATAAAATCCAACGAAACCAAACTCTTATGAAAGACATGAATCCATTTTCCCAACCTACTTTGGGTAGATAGTAGAACAGACTGAGTTCTTTAGCCTTGTTGGTTAGGAAACCAGTCTAGGAGAAGAAAAAAAAAACTGAATTCAAACGAGTTTTACTCTGATAATTGACCATGTGTTTCTCATCCAGCTTGTGGCTGAAGGGTTAGAATACACAGTTGATATCATATGTTATTGTATATAAATTATTTGTATTAGATAGGAATACTTGAAACGATATAACCGAATACAAACAAATGATTATAGACAAATAAAAAAAAAAGGTTCAATTTAAAAAATGGAATGGAACATTGTAAATATAGTTATGATTACAATCATATCTTTTAGGAATTATTCTAATTTTGACATTACATAATCCATAAGGAGTTGATGAGCCATTAAGCAAATAAACCAACCATTTGTCAAAATCAATGATGCTGATGATAATTCTATTCAATTTGTGGTGCTTTTTTTTTCCCTCAATTTTCTACCTTGAAGTCAGAAATCAATCAATTGATCTCTCTTTTTTCCTCCTTTATCTTATTTTGATAGCAGTCAAGATACAACAATAGCAGCAGCAGCAACAACAACAACAAATTCAGTTGGAGAAGAAAAGAAATTAAAAATGCCTCAGCATAAATCCGCGGCAAATATTCCAATTAATCCAAAGGGCATCCCATTGGCTTGTGAATGGGAAGAATGTCAGTTTATTACAGAAGACATGGAAGATTTTATCAAACACATTTCTGAACATCTTTCTTCTTTGATTAGCAATGTCACACCCCCTGAGCAAGGTGAGTCCCCCTCCCCAATGATTCAAGCTGTGTTGTGTGTTTTTTTTTTTTGTTTTTTTTTTTTTTTTTATAAATCTCCTTGTATTTAATTTATATTAACCATGCACTTGTCAAAAAAAATGGATACCTAGCTAAAAAAAAATAATTTATAGAGAATCATTTTTGTTAAATTATATCATAAAAAAGAATAATGAAAAATCTGATATAAAAATTACTTATTTCCATTAAAAGTGAACAGATGTTTACTTTTTAGCTGCTTGTCCAAAACCACCTACAGTTTGAATTCCTGTGGTAATGTACAAAAAAAAACAAAAAACAATTAAATTCAATGCTTAGGTGAGTCAAAAGTTTTGCAATATTTTGTAGTACATGAGGAGTATGTATGGTAGCTCTACACGTTTTTGCCAAGGTGAAGGTGATAAACTACCCTGGACTGTAAGATGCTAAGATTGCCTGATACTCTCAAAGTGCTGCTCTGCAGATTTGTCTCTATGGCTTGGAGTGCAGCTTTAGATTTCCTGGTTTTAGACCTACCTGCCATTGCCTGATCATCAAAGTTCTTGCAACCCAAGCAAAATTTCTTGAACCATCTTACTGTACTGTTATCAATTGCACCTTCACTTTTTGCCCAACAAATATTTTTGGTTGCTTCTGCAGGGTTATGTTCCAATTTGAACTTATAAATCAAAAGTTGCCAAATATTTTTGGTTGCTTCCATGATCCCAGTTCAAACTTGACAACATTGCATCTTTATCTATGGCTTTTGAATTGTGCACTGAACCAAATGAAACAATGTATGTCATGACGACACCAACTACTAACCACATTGGGTTCCAAAAACTGCTTCGATCATCATATATACACTACAAATTAACATGTACCAAAATGTTGCATGACTTTTGACTCGCCATACTCTATTTGTTGGAATATTTGATATACATTTAAATAAAACAACAAAAACAAGTAAATATTACATCATATCCAGTGTATTAGCATTAAGAATAAGGATTCATCTATATATGCTTGAAATAGCAGATATGGTTCAGTGGGTATTAGACGTTTGGAAATCATACCAGCTAATATGTATATTCAACATCAATATAAGAGTAAGTTTCAGTCATTATCTTCATTTTATTTGGAAAGGTTATATATATGTTCACTATAGGTCAAAAGATTGCCTTTCTCCTCCCCTTTCTTCCTAATCTCTGAGAAAGTCTTGGGATTTGCCAAGATATTTTATCATGGTTAAGATAAGGTTGTTTCATCAGCCGAAAGTAGCTTACTTGCATCTTGCTTCGGTAAGGTACTATTTACCAACCCCTCCGCTCGGGCAGGATATGACACAAGGTCAATTTTTAAGCGGAGTTTAACAGGTTTGAATTCAGAGTTTTCCTTCTCCTAGACTAGTTGCCTCACCAAGGCTAAAGAACCTAGTCCGTCCTACTATTTACCCATAGCTGGAGGGAGAATAAGGGGGTTCATACCTTTCCCAAGGGTATTTGCCCGAAAGTGAACGTAATAGCGCGACTGGAGTACGAACTCGCGTACTACGATTCCGCAGTGCATCGCTTTAACCATTACACCACGAGGACACCCCGGTAAGGTGATTGGTAAATGACAGTTCCTGAAATCTTATGAGTGACCTGGGGTGGGGAGCTTTAAAAAAGAAAATGGCCCAAGTGGCTTGTAAAAAAAGAAAAAAGTAATTTTAGGGTCGAAAATAAAACTTTATAAATAAAATTTAACTAATGACTAAAATTTTTGTTTATGGGTTTTTTTTTTGGGGGGGGGGTTGTGTGTGTGTGTGCATACATTACTGTAGATATTTCATTGGTGACCTATTCTGGATGAGCACCCGTTATTAAAAATTTGCTTATAGATTTGTGAAATAAAACAGAAAAACCACTTGAAAGATTTGAAGTGTTTTCAGTACAAAATTTGCTCACATTTAAAAATTCTACTAAAAATCAAATAATGGAAGAAATTTTGTAAAACTTTGTATTCATTTGTAGATTAGTAAATTCAATTTTTTATGAATAGATTAATTTTAGTCCAGGTTTAAAGTGCAGTAAACTAAACATTTTTTTGACCTGACTCATTTACCAAAACTTTTTTTATTTCCTTCACGAGAAAAAATGAATTTTTTAATTTAATTTTATTTTAATAAAAAATCACTGTAAAAAGTGTTTGCATGTTAAAAGATAAATCTTTGAAGAATTTAAATGAGTTTAAGAAATCTTTTTGACAAATTAATGTTTTGAATCTGAAAAATTTTAAACTAAAGTATTGCTTTATTTTGAAATGTTTTAGTCTTATTTGTTGAAATGTATTGTAAATTTATATTTTTGTAAAAAGAAAAAATATTCATGTGATATATTTAAAAAGAATTTTATTTAAAAAAAATGTTTTTAAAATCTTTTAAATTGGTGTATTAGAACCACCTGAAATGTTTTTATTTAAAAGTTTTATTATCCAGCCCAATCTGATGGTGAGGCTCCAGTAATACTGGAGCTTTGGGGAATGCAGAGTACTTTTTCATTGCCATTGACCTCCAGTCCACTTTTCGCCCACTTGGCTGGGGCTGTAGAATACACCAACTGTACCTCTGCAGAGGGGTAAGACTCCTCCAACAAGGGTCCTAGATATGACACTAAACAATCTAATGGTGAGGCTCCAGTAATGCTTTGGGGAATGCAGAATTGCTCCCAGGTCCACTCTGGCCCAGAATGGTTGCACCTGATAGAGCCCTATCTATGGTTTAAATAGAACTAAACTGCATATTTATGCTAAATTGAACTGTTTGAATAAACTGAATAGCTTGAAATAGAAATGTTTTTGACAATTAAACTGTGTACTTACATTTAAACTGTATACTTGTGCTAAACTGAATTGTTTGAAATGAAACTGTTTTTGACATTGAAACTGTACTTGTGCTAGACTGAGTTGTTTAATATAGAACTGTTTTGACATTTAGCTGTGTGTAAACAAAATTTATACTAAACTGAATTAGGTGAATAAGAACTTTTTGACTAAACTGAATAGCTTGAAATAGAAATGTTTTTGACAATTAAACTGTGTACTCATGCTAAACTGAATTGTTTGAAATAGAACTGATTATGTGTATAAAAATGAATTTTGCATTAAATAACCTACAAAGGTTGATATGCCATAAACCCAAACAATCAACCATCAGGTCTACTCTAGCCCAGAGTGGTAGCACTTGATAGGGTCCTATCTATTGGTTAAATAGAACTGTTTGATATTTAAACTGTGTGCAAACAAATGACTTATGCTAAATTGAATTGTTTGAAATAGAAATGTTTTTACATTTAACTAAAAGTTGATTATATAATTCCTGTGTATAATATGCACCCGTAACTTTTGGGCTGGAAAAAAGGTGTCTTATACACAAATAATTGTAGTAATAATCTTTTTTTTTTTTTTTTTTTTCCCCTCTTCAATTTTTTTTGTTAATCTCCCCTTATTTTCTACCTTTCTTTTCTCTCTACAGTTCTCGGCTGTTTCAATTGCAAATGGCGAAACTGTGGTGTAGCAGTTATTGGTCACATCTCTGATTTCACTCGACATGTCTACTTCCATACATTTCACACCAAGATCAAAAGCATTGGCAGTATGTTGGTCAAAACCCTCGGCCTACACTCTTGTACATTGGATGGTCAAAGTTGTAATCTTATTCCAGACTTACCTGAACGACTCCAGTGTAGATGGTTTCAATGTGGGGTAAGATTTAATCAATGATCTTGTTGTCCTTTCACACTCGTCGTTTTATCTATTTCCATTCTGTAAAGACTTGTGTATATTGTGGAGGATGTGAGAGTCTTTTATACACACTAATAAAAAAAAAAAAAAATGATGCCCTGAGAAACGTTCTTGCAACTATAACTTCATAAAAATAAAAAAAATTATACCGAACAACTTTTTTTTTTTTTTTTTTTTTTTTTTAGGGATGACACTTTCTCTCTCACATGCACACACGACCTGTGACACATTCCAAGAATCCCTTTATTGATCAATTCAATCCTGGTTTTTCTGTTTTAGAAGAAAAGGGTGGGTGAATTTAGTTCTTAACTATATAAACAGTACAAAAGAAAATCCATATTGGAACATTCGTTTATGGATAAATTGCATATCAATAATTGATTGATAAATAAGATGCATATTCTTATAAAACAAGTCTGAGATGAAATAGTGGAATGAAACTGGTATTGCAACAAGATATGATACAATCATTAAATCTTGGCCTTTAAAAATGTCCAGAAATGTTGTATTGTTTATTAGCAAAATTCCTTATGATATAAGACTGCTGCTGATTAGATGAGATTCATTATAGTTGGGTTAACTCTTGTCATCTAATACATTTTGAACAGTAAGATGGCGTAATGGTTATCATCGTAGGAAATGGACACAGCGACACGAGTTCACATCCTGGACGAGACTGATTGCATTTCACATAGCACTAATACCCTTGGGAAAGGTATGAATCCAATTATTCTCCCTCCAGTTATTGGTAAATAGTAGGGCAGACTAGGTTCTTCAGCCTTGGTGAGGCAACTAGTCTAGGAGAAGGAAAACTCTGAATTCAAACCTGTTAAACTCCGCTTAAAAATTGACCTTGTCATATCCTGCTCGAGCGGAGGGGTTGGGTAAATATGGTAAGATGAAAAGGAGCATTCTTAAAACACTTACTCATATTTGTCATACCCTCGTATTTGAGGATACTTCATTTGACCCAAGTTCAAATATTTTATGAAGCTTCACACTAATGCTCTTGGGGAAAGTCAGGAAACTATCTCTTCTTCCCTTGACTATGGGTAAATAATAGGGCAGACTAAGTTCTTTAGCCTTGTTAAGGCAACCAGTTTAAGAGAATGAAAAAAAAACCAGTTTTACACTGCTAAGAAATTAACCATGTGTTACATCCAACCTGTGGCAGAGAGGTTGGGCAAATATCTACTAACATTTTAGACTGAAGTGGCATGCTGAAAAAAAGAGGGAGGGGTTCAAAATGAGGCAAGATTCAACCCACAGAGGAGATGGATATCTTGGTTCTTTGCCCACTCAAGCTGTCTTGTTTTTTAAATCAAGTTTTTACTTGGATAGAAATAAAACAAGTATTATTTTATTCATTGATTTTCAGTCTTATAAACAAAAATTTCTTCTACCATGACAGTTAAATTTAGTTCAGCACTACAGTATCATTATGAAGTAAATTAATTTTTGTTAATACTGCAAGTGTTACACATTATATCAGGGGATGGATAGTGCAGTTTGATTTAAATGAATAAAATAAATCACTAGTTGGCACACACACAGACAAAATGAATAACAAATCCCAGACGGTATAGTGGTCGCCATCCTTTCAAGTTTATGCTAGATGATCTGAAAATTTAGGCAAAGGATTTTGAGTAGCAAGTTGATATCTCTCATATGAGAAGACAGTCTATCTGACCACCAACCTAGACAGTCAGAAAGTTTTGATTTCCTAAATTAAAAAGTTTAATTGATATCACAAGTAAAACTACTACTTCCTTTTGCTTCAAAAACCCATTGTTTCTTGATTGACTATCAACAGACAAATAAAAGTAAATCAGAAATTCTTTGGGTTTGTTGGTTAGTATTAATGTAACATGAGATATATCTTGCATCCAGAAAAAGTTGGGAACCTGTTTGCTTCTTGGGGAAACCAAAGAACTAATGAGAATTTGATCACTCTTTGAAGAAAAGACAGATAAAGAGCCAGGCTTTGTATTTTATATTTGTCACTCTCTGAAAAACCCTCACCCACTATAGCAGTTAAAGCAGCTATCCGTCACCCACTCTTGATCACAAGGCACTCAGCCATTTGTCCCCACAGCAACTAAAGTACAGAAATAGTACTGTGAATATGATACATTATTTGTTTTAGGGTGGCCAAGTTTAATTTTCAGTTTTGTCATTATTTAAGGCTACAAATTTTTCCAAATGTTTTATCCTCTTTTTTTTCTTCTTGCCATAAATTTTTTTTTTTTTTTTTTTTTTTTTTTCATCTAGTTACACACAGCAACTTCAACTTTTGGCATACAGTGAAAAATATTAGCGTTTTAATGCCTTTCAGTTTTGGGAATAACCAAAAATCTGATCAGTTACATTAAAGTTGTCTGAAGGATGTGCAACAAGTGTGAATTTCAAGGCGTTTCACTGTTTGAAACAGGTTTCAGCTGGATTTTAATTTATTGCCAAATACATGTGCTAACATTTTTACCCCCAGTGTTTAGAAAACATTGCATATTTATCAGCCCTTGTATATGGTCACCTTGCACGCTACTAGGCCCTTTTGGCTGGGTGGACACACAACGGCCATTGACCAGCGAGTATAGCACTGGACCTCGTCCAGTTTAAGCTATAATCAGTCATCCGTGCCTGGGCCCATGTTTGGGCTAGGCTCATCAGGCTCACATTGCACTAAGTGGGCCGATGACCAGCATAGTCAAGCAGGGCTCTAGTCTCGGCTTGTGCCCGACCTTTCCCTCCTTTAAATTCCCACTATAATCTTTGAGTCATTGACCTTGTGTCAAGTCCTGTCTGGTGGGAGGCAGAGACAAATAAAACCTTGTATATTGTCCAATTGTTTGCTTGTATTTATTTCAATTTAGAATCACAAATGGTAAGTCGACACTGACCACTATAATGTTACTTTTTTTTATTTTCATTAAAATGAAACTTTAAATCTTTCAACACCTAAGACTTTTCAATACAAAACTCATGATAATGTTCTTTTCTTTTTCAGGCTATTTATGACAACCCTGAGTTTTTCTATCGTCATGTTGATTTTCATGCTGATGACTTTAAAAATGGGAATAATTTGAAAGGAGGTTGCAGCTGTCGATGGGAAGGTAAAAATCTATTGTTTATTCATTTTTTTGCTTACAAGGAGACCTTAAATCTTTTTATGATATACTGATGTCATCAGCTGGTTTTGTAAAGTTAGATGAGGATTGCATGATACGGAAGTGACAATGTAAACAGGGATGTTTATATTTGAAAGGGATTTTCAAAATTCAGTGTGTTCATATTTTGAATATAAATATAACCTCCAGTTATATTCATCATGTTGACTTAAGTGGCATATCAGCTTCATGTAATTTACATGTGTTGGCTTGTAGGTTTAGTTTAGGAGTAAAAAACTAGAGAAGATGATACAAAGCTGAAAACAAACCAAGAGAAGAGCTTCCAAAGGAGGGTGATAGTGGTCGGGTGGATAGTTTTAAGATCAGAAAGATGAGGTCTTAAATACAATAAATAACTCAACCTACTGACTGTATCTATACCTTCCAGAGAAGTAAGACTCCTTCTCCTCATCTCAAAAATGGGTGTCCTAGGTATTACACTAAACTGCATTTGATGGTGAAGCTCCAGTTCTGGATTTGTTAGGAGTGTAGAATCATCCCTTTGTCACCATTACTCCCAGGTCCACTCTGACCTAGAGTGTTGGTACCTGTTATAGTCCCATTTATAGGTTAAATAGATCAGTTTGAAAATTATTTGTATTAAATAGGAATACTTAAGACCTACTGAGTGCATATTATTTATATTAGATAAGAATATTTGATATTATAGAAGTACACAAGAATGTAAATATAAATGTATAATATATGCAATTCTCTAACCTTTGACATACCCACCCCCAACTGGTTGATGTGCCATTAAAATCAATCGAGAAAAAAAATAACTGTTATATGAAGAGTCAGATTTCACTTTTTCCAGAAACTTAAAGGAAATGAATGACAAAGCTTCTGTAGTTAAGAAATAATTGTTGTTGTGAATTTCCTTCCTCCACCCTGACTTGAAAGATAATTGCCGTCACTGTTTGATTCTCTCTCTTGTAAAAGAGGATATCATTAAATCTAGATACGTACTCATTTCTTCCTGAGAAACAAAATTCTTGATATAATGTGAGTTATCATCAAATTAATTTTGTTAAAAGAAAATCTCTTGGTTGAAATTTATGCAACAAGCAACATCGAGAAACTTGTTTCCTCTTTTGTTGCAAATCAGGACTTTCTGACTGATGTTAAAACTGCATTTTCAAAGCAGAATTTGTTTTTCTTCTTGCCAAAATTCCTCTTGATGCTCCAACCAAATGTCACTCATTCTGATTCTCTCCACGAAGCAAATGTCATCAACAAACCCAATAATATGTTGCTTAGGACAAGCCGTTATAAACTCAATAATTCATATGGGCCCAGTTGGCTGGGGCTGTAGAATATGCCAATTGCATCTCTGCAGAGGGGTAAGACATCCCTCTCCTCACCAACCAGTTTCCTGGATATGACACTGTTACATACCCTACCTATGAACATTAATGGATATGTCCCATTCCTTATAAATATGTTGGACACTATTGTGAGGGGGTGTGTGAAAATATGCTAAGTAGTCACCACTAGCAGCCGTTACCTTCTTCACGCCTCTGGTGAGTTGTGTATTTTGTTAATATTAAAAAGATTTCCATTTCATTTTCAACTTCTGTTTTGGTTATTAGTCATTCTGTAACCTCTTTGTTAGGTTACAACAATACGAAACAATCTAATGGTGAGACTCCAGTCCTGGAACTTTGGGGAATGTTGAGTACCTTTTCATTGCCATTACTCCCAGGTCCACTCTAACCAAGAGTGGTAATACTTGATAGGGTCTCATCTATGGGTCAAATTGAACTGTTTAACCATTTTATGTGCAAACAAATGAGCTCCTCACTTGTTTAAAACTGTTACCTACAAACTATTCTTTCACAGATCATATATTTGATTTGGAATTAAATAACCTACAAGGGTTGATATGCTAAAAAGAAACGCCAACCAATCATATATGCAATAATAACATAAATACTTGAACCTGCACATGTCCACTCCTTGCATTAAAAATGTCCGCTTTTACAAAAGACATGTGAGGTAGCATTTTTTCTAGTGAAAGTTAGCACAATTTATACAATACAGATTGGATGAAATATTGCATGAAGTTGGCAAGAAGTTTAGCTTTTGTTTAAAATCTTTTTTTGACAACATTGGTTCTTATCCATTTATTCTATACCCAACCTTAACAACTAAAATAATTTTATGCTCCCCTACCACCATATATCTTTTTGACCCCTCTGCAATAAGTCATTTTTTTATATTTTTATTTCCTCCTGCTGTATGTTGCTCGATCTTGAGGTACATCTGTATACTGCAATATAGTTTGGATTCATTAAACCCTAAAGAGGCTTATAACCTTCATTTATTTTTTTTACTATATTTTGTTCTTAAAATATGTACAATATATGTCGTCATCATGTCATGCAGCTGACTCTCTTTCACTATTCATCCCTATCATCCATTGTTTTCAGCAGGTCTAGACTGAATCCTCTGTCCGTACAGAGTTGTTGTAGATAAATTCTAGTTGGTTGTCTGACACTTGCATGTCCGTGTGAAGGAGTCCGTTGGTCAACATCACTTATGAGTTTGTCCTTACTTCTCCAGCAGCGCCTTGCATGTCTTGCCCACTTTTTTAAGATAGTTTTAGAGATGGGAGATAGGTGGCCGTACAGTTGCTGTTTTGTGGGATGTTGCATCCAGGATTTGTTCAATATAGCTCATAGGATTCATGTGCAATTTCCATCTAGCTTTTTCTCTATATGTTTAGTCAACATCCATGTGGTGCAGCCATATAGTAGAATTGACATGATTGCTGCTTGGAAAAAATTGTTTTATTTTATTGGATAAGTTTAACTTTCATATATTTGATAACCTATCGATAGAAGTCTATGCCTTCACTCGTCTCATATTGGTGTCATTTTCTGTAGATAAGATGCTGCATCCAAGGTATATGCACTCATCCACTAGTTTCAGAGAACCACCATTTTAGTGTGGAGATGTGTCTCCTTTTTCATTAAAACACATGGAGACCAATGCCATCTGCTGCCTACTCCAGACTATGCAACAGGGATTTGGCTTGGGTAGGTATATCTGCCATCCACATAGTCTGCGTTTGTAATAGTTTGTGTGGAGTATTGTCTGTTTCTTGCCTTTTTTAGACTAAAACCATTTTCTTTCAATAGATCTATCGATGTTTGAAGTACATACTCTAAGTAGATTATGAACAGATATGGGGCTAATGTGTACCCTTGCACAACACCAGCAACAATGTCAAAGAATTCTGTGTCTCAATCTGGTGAGCAGACTTTTACTTTAGTGTTTTTATAGAGCATCATTATAGCTGTGACAGTTTTTCTTTGGGGAGACCATCGGCTAAAAGTATTTGTATCATCTTCCCTCTGTGTATGGAGATTAGACTCCATACTCAGAGGGAAGATGATACAAATGGAGAAATTTGCAAATAATAATGTTGCCTCGAGTTTTTTTTTGCACAAACTCCTTGTAAGATTTGACAGATTGTTAGAATCTGTGCTGTGGATCAGTTTCTCCGAACAACTTTTGTTCATCTCTTTCTTACTATGATATATTCAATTTCTTATCTTTACATCAGTGGTTCTTTTTTTTTTTTTTTTTTTTTTTTTTTTACTAGATACTCCCACTCCCTACCTTGACAATTCAAGTAATTTAATGTCCCTATCTCCTTACCAAATCTTTTGCTCCTTCCTCCCCTCTGGTTGGGGAGAGACCATGATGTTGTGGTTAACGTGCTGAACTTTGACATCAAAGTGAATTTGAACTCCAGTTGGGCTAATATATTCTCTTTCAAACTAATACCCTTGGGAAATCCTTTATTTCTATGGGTTAAATAGTACCACTACTGTTTATCTACAAGTATGGCTTTAGCATTAGATAACCTATAAAAGTTGATATGCCATTAAACAAAAAAACCAAACCCTTGGGAAATCCTTTATTTCTATGGGTTAAATAGTACCACTACTGTTTATCTACAAGTATGGCTTTAGCATTAGATAACCTATAAAAGTTGATATGTCATTAAACAAAAAAAAAAAAACAAACCCTCCCTCACCCACTGTCAGTAGACACCCATTTTTACTAACCATTTTCATAAGTAGTTCTTGAATGAAGATCTAAAGATAAAAGTTATCTGTTCATTTAAAGTAAATTATAATTAACTAAAGACTCATACTGTGAAAAATCAATATTTTTTTTTTTTTTCTTTTTTTTTTTTCATCATACAATGTGTGGAAGCACGTGCTTCCACACGTTGTATGATGAAAAAGAAAAAAAAAAAAAAAAAATATTGATTTTTCACAGTATGAGTCTTTAGTTAATTATAATTAATATAAATATATATATAAATGTTTATTATCCATTTAACATGAATATTAAGATGATTGTTATAATTAGTACACAGTTTGGAATGGCATGTTTGGCTGGGTCAAAGGTCAATATACAACACACAGTTTGTAGTGAAATTACCATAATTATTCGTATATAACACACTCCTCTTTATTTTCTGCTACAAAATTCTGGGAAAAAGGATCTTGTATATAATACACACTGAAGTTTTAGAATTTGTAGCTGCTAGATTTAACATTAGTTTAACTTTTTATTTGGTGTTTATTGACCAAAAATAAAAAAATTTATACAGTTTATGTTTTAAAATAAAACATTTACACATTATGAACATGTTCACACTAGAATGCAACAAAGCTTGTGGGTGAAAAAATAAGCTCACACAAGAAAATACACAAACACACATTCCAGTGTCTATTTCTCTGTAGCCGCATAAAATAAGTGTGTGGAATTGAATAAGAATAAATTAAACAAATATAAAAAAAAAAAAAGGAAGAACAATTTCTCTGGGCGCCTCTGACAGGAAGCGTGATCTGTACATGCCAAAGAAAAAGAAGAACATCCTTGCTTTAAAGAATAAAAATAAATGCTTGGCAATTAATGGCGCTTTTTCTCTATATGCCTTCCTACTGGACAGACGTTTTTTCCTGGATTGGGAAGAAAGTTCCCTACCACAAAATAGTTGTTGACCGCTAGAATAAAGGTTAAGTTTAAAGTATCCTTGTCTTTGCCTTTTTCCATCTTAAGTTGTTGTTTTTTTTTTTTTATACAACTCCAGTCAACCATAAGAGAACAAGTTAATGGTGTAATTAGAGAAACCAAGGAATCAGATACCAAAAACTACAAAGTCATCCTATAAAACCCAATAATTAACCAAACCGGAACGGATGACTAATGACAACCTACAAACCAATGAAATAACAACCAAACTCTTATTCACCCCTTTTAAGTGTTTGTTACACATTTAGATTATAAATATAACTTACTTTGGGTTGTACAGTCCTGAATATAGTGATGCACATATCTGGATAAAAAGTTGATATTTAGTTTTTTTGTGTAACACGCATCCCTAACTTTTAGGCTTAAGAATGGGTAGCCCAGTTGCCTGGGGCTGTAGAATATGCTGACTGCACCTCAACAAGTGTTCTGGATATAACACCAAAGTCTCTGATGATGAGGCTCTAGTCCTCAAGCACTAGGAAGTGTGGAGTACCTCTTTATTGCCATTACTCCCAGCTCCACTCTGACCTAGAGTGGTAGTATCTGTTAGGGTCTCATCTATGGGTCAAATAGAACTGTTTAAGTATTTAACTGTGTGCAAATAAAACTATTGGTGTTGGATAAGAATACTTGAACCCATTTATCTGTGTGCAAAAATCGAATTATTATGATTACTTGGAACCATTTAACTGTATGTAAATGAATCAATAATATTAAATAGAATTAATAGTGTTATGTAGCAGTACTTGAAACCATTTAACTGTGTGCAAACAAATGAGCTTTGGCTTATTTAAATATGTTGTTGACAAACTGAACATTTACAAATCATCTTTTAATATACTTATGTATAAACAGGATTCCAATAAATAATATTGAAAACCATTTAACTGTGCACAAACAAATGAGCTGGCTTGCTTATAAATGTTACCTACAGACTATTTGTTTACAAACCCATATATATTTAATATATATAGGTATGTATATGTAAACAGAATTTAGTATTCAGTAACCGACAAGGGTTGATATGTCATAAACCCAACCAACCTTAAGATTATGGGGGGGAAAAGTGGTTAATAAAAAAAATTTCTAAATACATTTGAAGATCTTAAAATTACTGTAAATTGCAGTGTATAAATTGACCTTGAATTGATGAACAGGCCCCCTTTTTTTTTTTTTTTTTTTTTTGCTCTGAGAAAACTGCAAATTTACAGAAAATCAAGTGACAATTTTTATTTACTTATTCTTTGTTTTTTAATCTTTATTAAACTATCAAATTATATGTTATTTATTTTTTTAATTATTTACAAATGTATGTCTTTCTTTCTTTTTTTTTTTTTTTTTTTTTATACAATATTAGATTGATGCATCCATTGCTTGTTACTTAAATGTCCTTATCTTATGAAAATGAATTGTATTTAATTCATTCATAAATTACGTGCTAGTGAACAAAAGCTTTATTTATTTATATTTTAACATGTTATAAAAGAAAGACACTTAAACTTTCTACATCATTATCTGTTTTTTTCTTTTGATCTTTTAAATATCCACAGAATTTATTTCACAACAATTATACTACATTAAAATATCAAACTTAATGATGCTAAAAGAATTTTCTTTAAAATTATCAATAACTATGAGATATATATATATATATATATATATATATATATATATATTTTATAACTATTTTTCTTTTTATTTGTCCTTAACATTTTAAAATTATTTTACTTAAACAGTTGAGGAAATTTCATGAATTTTAAGTTTATTTCTACTGTTTTGTTTTTTTTTCTCATTCTACATCTTATCATTTTTAATAGTAGTTGTGATAAGAAAAACCTTCTGTTTTAATTTGTTGATGTGTAAAAAAAAATGTGTATACCTGTTTCTGTATATTTTTGATAAATGATTGAAGTAAAATCAGTCTTATTAATATCTAAAAAATAAAAAGTATGGTTAAGAATAGAATTTAAAAAAAAAGAAGCCATATGCAATCATTGTTAGCTCATATCTAAATATAAATAAATAAAATTTATCAAGAAGCTAGAAAGATGCTTAGCTAAACTGTCAATTGTCTGGCTTTTAAATTGGTGGTGCTGGGATTCAAATCTAAAAGTGACTCACGGGGAAAAGTGTCTAAAGATTGATAACAATAAGAAATCAGTAAAGAAAAAGTAGCAGCAGATATAAGGATGTAAGATTAAACCTCACAAACTCAGATTAGAATAAAAGGGAAACTGTATTAAATCAAAACTTGGAAATTTCAAGGCTGTAACTCATATAAGGTTAATTGTTAGGTTAAAGACTAAAATCTATGCACAAAACTTGAATAAATTCATCTGTTTTACTTCACATACGCCATGCTGCTTCAGATTTTTCACTTTAGAACAGGCTTGCATGCTTCAATGCTAAATTCAAAAAACTAAAGACTTCCACCTACTCGAATACCTCTAAAGTACAGCTAGATTATATATTTATAAACAAGAAATAGATAAATAACAAGAAGTGAACTGTGAGGCCTACTCTCTTTTGAAGGAGTATCTTGTGATCATAGAATCGTCTCGGCAACAATTTTCCTGAGTCGACACAGGAATAAGAAACAAACAGTTAAAGCTTCATATTGATTATGCTATTTTACACGGTCTGAAATAAATTTTCAAATATAAATATTTCAGCTTATATCAAGTGTATTCAAAGAAATTTCTGACGGGTCCTCACTTACCTTTAATGATATTAAAAATCATTGTGGTAATGGTAAGAAACAAGTTTGAGGCTCTTCAGGAGACATCAGAAAGATTCTAAACGTATTTCATGGATAATATTTTTAAATGAGCCTGAGCTCTTTTTTTGCACAAAGTTTAAAGGTTTAACTTATTTTTATCTAATATGAATAATTTTATTTACTATTAATCATTTATTTGCACACAGTTAAATGTTTTCGAGTATTGCTATTTAACAATTCAATTAAACATCAGTCATTTGTTTACACACAGTTAAATGTTCAAACAGTTCTATTTCAAGCAATTCAGTTTAGCATGTCATTTATTTGCACTCATTTTAAAACATTTCTATTCAACCCATAGATAGGACCCTCTCAGGTGCTCCCACTCCGGGTCAGAGTGGACCTGAGAGCAATAGCAATGAAGGAGTACTCTGCATTCCCCAAAGCTCCAGCATTACTGGAGCCTCACCATCAGATTGTTTAGTGTCATATCCAGGACACTCATCGGAGGGTGGGGGTCTTACCCCTCTGCAGAGTTGCAGTTAAAGTTCTATAGCCCCAGCTAAGTGGACTAAGTTTATTGAGAAAGAACTTCCTGAAGTACGGAAGACAGGAAGATTTGATAACATACTTGAATTATACAATGCTGTCTATAAATAAAAATACAATAGAGAAATGGAAAAAAGGTTGCATCCTCCCCTTCACTTAAAACTGCAACCTTGGAATCCCTATAAACTTCCGAGGTATAACTATTACTTCTAAAGTTTATAAAGTTCTGCTTCTCAACTATCAAACCTGAAATCAAGAAAATTCTTTGGAAAAATCAGAATGGTTTTCAGAGAAATTGATCCACAGCTTAACAAAATCTGACAATCTGCTGAATCATTGAAAGAGTACATGCAAAAAATCTCAAAGTAATTTATTGTTTGTTGATTTCTCCTAAGCATTTGACTCCATACACAGAGAGAAGATGGAATAAATACTATTAGCATATGGTCTCTCCAAAGAAATTGTTACAGCTATAATGATGCTTTGCAAAAACATGAAAGCAATGGCTCATTCCCCTGATGGTAACGCCAACTTCTTTGACATTGTTGCTGAAGTTTAGCAACGACGTACATTAATGTTATATTTGTTTATGACATATCTAAACTATGCACTTTGAAAATTGATAAATAATATAATAATATTTAAAAAAAAAAAAAAAAAAAAAACTCCAATAAATAAAACACATGGGAAATCATAGGGAAAATAAGTGGGGGGAAAAATTCAAAACAACTATAACCTATCTAAATAGACCAAACGGAGGAAAAAACACCAATAAAAAAAGAAATAGCCGACCAAATAGCAGTAGAATTCAGCTAAAACTCTTCATCGAACCATTACTCCTCCAAATTTCAAAAATATAAAAATATTGCAAAGAAGAAAAGAACTCAACTTCACATCAAACAACAAGGAAAACTACAACTCCTCTTTCTCTATCACAGATCTAAAAAAAACTCAATAAACAAAGGAAAAAAACACAACTACTGGCCCAGATGAAATCCTCTTTCAATTCCTGAAACATCTGCTTGAAACATCCCTCATAATCCTTTTGAAAATTTTCACTGATATATGGTGGTCAAACAGTTTCCCTAAACACTAGCTTGAGGCTTTTATCATCCCTATCCCCAAACCAGGAAAAGATCACTCTCACCAAACAAACAACCACCCCATTGACTTAACAAGCTGTGTTTATAAGACAATGGAAAGAATGTTCAGCACACAACTGATCTGGTATCGGGAAAAACATAACATCTTATCTAGATACCAAAGTGGATTCTGATAAAATCAAGGTACCAATGACCAACTTCTAAGGCTCAAAACATACATCTGCAATGGCCTAATTAAAAACCACTATGTAGTTTCAATCTTTTTTGATCTTTGAAAAGTATACGATAAAACATGGAGGTTTGGAATCCTAAAAGACCTCCACAAAACTGGAATTAAAGGAAACATGGCCACATTCATTAAAAACTTCCTTTCTCACCAAACCTTTACAGTACAACATGGAAATGCCAGCTCAAACCATTACAAACTAGAAACAGGAATTCCTCAAGGCAGTATTTTATCTGTTACACCATTTATCCTCAAAATCAACAGCATCACAGAATCTATCAGCACAGGAATCGAAAAATTCCTGTATATAGATGACATTGCCATATCATAGTCATCACCAAACATGCCTACACTTGAAAGTCATATGCAAAACTGCCTTAACAAAATAAAGAAATGGACCAATGAAAATGGCTCCCAATTCTCTGAAACAAAAACTCTCTGTATACACTTCTGCAAAAGACGAACATATCACCTCGTTCCAGAAATAAATATAGATGAGCATACAATACCTGTGGTTCAACAAGCAAAGTGTTTAGGAATAATATTTGACAACAAAGTAAATTTTAAAGCACACAGAATATTTACTGCAGAAATGCCTAAAGGATTTAAAACTCCGAAAAATAATATGAAAAATGAACTGGGGTGCAGACCACGAGGTCATACTTAGAATCTATAGGTCACGCATCAGAACCAAACTTGATCACGGATCTCTCATTTACAGTGTCACATGCAAATCCTACCTTAAAAAAATTGCAAACTATGCATAACCAAGGCCTTAGATTAAGCCTAGGTACTTTCCATACCTCGCCAACACAAAGTCTATATATTGAAACCAATGAACCTCCTTTAGCCCTTAGATGGGAAAAATTATCTCTCCAAAACGCATTAAAACTTCAGTTCAGCCCAAACAATCCAACACATCAAAAAACAAATAACTCCCAATTCAACCATTCAACAGCAGTAAACCTTTAGCTACCCCCCCCCATTTAGCCTCCGCATCAAAGAAGCAATGCAACATATAAACCAAAATGTCATCAGTATTTCAACACCCACAATGAGCAATTTACTCTCATAGACAATCACCAAACCTCATATAGATTTAATATTAATACAACAGGAAAAAATACAACCAACAACCTCATCAGCCAAAAACAGATTCAATGAACTTAGAGACAAATATTCAGACCATACTGCCTTTTACACTGGTGGGTTAAAAAACCATTGACGGAACAGAAGCAGCAGCCAATAATATAAGTAACTACCAACAAATCAGACTTCCAAAAAATGCTTCCATCTATTCAGCTGAACTGCAGGCAATTAAAATGGCACTAGGAATGATCAAGAACTCAAAGACGGGTAAATCCATAATATTCTCAGACTCTCTATTTTGCTTGATAGCAATCCAAGAGGGAAACTATCCATCCATACAAGAGATACTAGAAAAATATCACTATCTAATAAACTTTGACAAAGCAATGATCTTGGCATGGGTTCCTAACCATGTGGGCATTAGGGGAAATGAAATGGCCGACACACTTGCAAAAGAAGCAACTAAAATGATGATTACAACTCTTAAACTTCCATTCACAGACTACAAAATCAAACATTACATAAGAAGAAAATGGCAAATACTACGGGACAGGATCCCAAATAAGAAACTTTATAAACATCAAGTGATAATTAAACTGGAAATCACAGAATTGTTACCTAACCGAAGACAAGATATCATATTAAGCAGAATTAAAATTGGACACAACATACTTAACACATGTCTACCGACTCAAGGGAGAAACAGCACTTTGGTGTACTTGCTGCAATCAACTATTCACTCTCAGTCATATATTGGTTGACTGCAAAAAATATAAGAACATTCGCAAGAAAAGTTACCACGCAACAAACCTCGCCCTGCTATTCAAAGATGTACCTGCCTCTCAAATAATAGAGTACCTAAAAAAATAGACTACTTCCAACTCCTATAGAACAAACACTGCTTGAAATTGGTTTGACTGTATTATCACTAAATGAGCTTTGCTGATCTAAACCTTGCTACCTATAAACTATTTGTTTTCAAATTATACGTATTGTATACATGTACAAACTCTGCTTGGCATTGAATGACCTGCTGTTGTTGATATGCCATAAAACCAAAATATCCATCAATCAGTACTATTGTATGGATGTACCACATAGACGCTAACAAAATGCATAGAGAAAAGTAGATAGGAACTTCCCAAGAATGCTACATTCTGTTTTGGACAAAATCTTGTGGCAACACCCTACAAAACAGTGGCTGTATGGCCACTTACCTCTCATCTAGCAAATCATCCAAGTAAGATGAACATGACATGCAAGGCACTGCTGGAGAAACAAGAACAAACATAAACAACATTTTTCTATTGGCCTCTACAAATGTCTACACTAGTGTAATTTGGAGGACCTGCTCAGAGTGATGGACAGAGAGAGAAAGAGAGAGAAAAATATGTGCTGTCAGCACAACTTGATGATGAAGCTGACCTTTATAAGTCTGAAAAAAATTTCTACAAAACTGGTGCTAAAATCTAAATCTTGACCACTGAAGGATCAACCAGTGGTCAAAGTTTGGATTTTAGCCCTGCCCTAGTTTTATAAAAAAAAAAAATTTTTTTTTTCTAGGCTTAAAAGGTCAACTGCAATTTATGATAATCAGTTAAGTCATTGTTTTTCAACATTTTCTTCTTTGTGGTTCATTTTTGGTGCTAAAAAGATTTCAGGTTCACTTAAGCCCAAATAGAAATTCCTGGTAACAGAAAAAAAAAAACGTTTTCTTTAGATCACCTCTTGAAGCATTTTAAAAATTTTCCTGGCCCACATTGATAATCGTGGAGTTAAGCTTTAACCAAATTTAGTTCTAAGCCAAGGGATATTTTTTTGCTGCTTTTCTCCGAATTTCCTCTAAAATATTTAGATTCTTTTCTCCTTGTTTCTATTTACTGCTGCCTTTGTTCTTTCTCATTTTGTTTTCAATATTCCATTTCGAAGATCAAAAGACGAGGAAGGTTGTCAGTTTTATAGAATAAATGATGAACTCAGACTTTGAAAATGACATTATATAGATGTTTATATCCATTTAACAATAATACCAAGATAATAGTTATGATTTGTACACGGTTTGTTCAAAAAGAAATATCTGAATACAACTGAAGATTTTAAAAAATTTAATCAGTTAAACCATGATCAAACTTAATTCTCAGCCGCCCCCAAAACATTTTTTGGTCTTCTTTCTTAAGAAATCTCTCCCACTTTCTGTAAGTTGTGCATTCCCCGTTTGGAAACCCTGGTTTACATAAATTAAATTTTTGGCTAGTTATCAATCATCTTCTGGTATGGGGAGGTCAATTCTTGCTTTATGGGGCACTGAACTGGGGTGATTGTGTGATGGTATTTTAAGATTTATCAACTTAAAATTCTCTTCAATGACAACTAGTTTATCAATGTCCCTTCTGTTTTTTTTTTTTTTTTTTTTGTTGTCACAATGACAAAAAAGTTTCTCTTTACTGTGAAGAAAAAAATTGTATGTTTGTATACAGGAAAATCCAGTGTATAGTGCAAGGGAAATAACTTTTTCCTTTTGGATCTTTTTTAAATCTTTAGACTCTCACTGTAACATTTGTTTGCGTATTGAAGACTTTCTTTCTTTTTTTATGTGTGCACTCACTTTTTTTTCTTTGTCGTGCATTGAAAATGTGTATATATTTTTTTCTTTGTCATGTATTGAAAATGTTGCCTGGATTCACCTCAAATGTCTGCATAGATTTTAAGAACTTTTACCGTACAATAAAGTGGAGGCCCAAAATAGATACAATGGTATCTTGATTTAGGTCATTAATTGTATACCTGATTGGGGAGGAAGGGTTGTTAATCAAAACCAGGGCAACTCAAGTTTTGCCATTTGAATTAATGTAATTTCATTTTCCTAGCCTTAACAATAAAATGATTTATACTAAAATAATTGCTTCCAATTGGTAAGATAACCTGAAAATGAAAATAGTAATAACAATATTGGTCTAAAAGATGTGCTGGTTTAATTTTCAAAAACAAAAAAAACAAACCCTAGTTTCTTTTTTTACAGGTAGAATGCTGTATATAATTTATTTGAACTTAATTTCTTTTAGATTTTGAATTTTCTGAATTTGGAGGTGCTTGTGGTGTAACAATTATTGTTGTTGGAATTGTACTCGTCTATCTGAATTCAAACCTTGGACCAGGCTGTTTACATTTCACATAGTGCTAATACCCCTAGAAAATCCAATTATTCTTCCTCCAGCTATAGATAAATAGTAGGGCAGACTAAGCTCTTTATCCTTGGTATGGCAACCAGTCTAGAAGAAGGAAAACTTTAAATTCTGACCAGATCTGGAGAGGGATGGGCTTTGCCTGGTTGTTCCTGCAGAAGACGCTACATGAGTCGTACCTCCACAACTAAACTAGTTTATGAGATAGGTCTAAGAATTTGGAAGTTATGACTGTTTATAAGTCTTCTATTTTCATTTTAACAGCTGAGACTTTTTTAAGCCTGAATAAGTTGATACAAAGCTAGAAGTTGACTTATACAGCAGGGCTATAATCCAAACTTTTACTTAAGAATGGTTAACAATTGGAACAGTACTCTTAACAATTAATAGATTTTCCATAATTTCAGCCGAATGCTACAAACATTTCCAACTCATGTTTGGTGAACATTTCTAACAAATTAACACAGACATTAATATAAAAAAAACCCTAAAAAACTATGATATGAATGAAGTATTACATTTACACTATATCACATGCTGTTTCCAACAGGTGATGCTCTGACTGTAAACATTAACCATAACATCACAGCACCCAGACAGCCAGTCAGACAACTATTGTATGTTGTTTATCTTCACAATTTCATGATTGTGCAATAGATTGTGAATTCATATGAATATAAGCTTTAATGTCTAAGATTTTCATGTTTTATATTCTACCAGTAGTGTACTGTGTGTTTGGGGGTCGACCTATACTGCAGGTACAGGTCTGGCCCAGAATTTTGAGCTAAAAATCATGAGGTCGACGTATGCCATTTTGACTTGTATGTCGCTATTTAACCTTTTCTTTTCTTTATAACAAGTAAACTTTCTGTTGTCTTTTAGGCTGTGATGTAAATGTGAAAAGCAAGCATAAGCTGCGGGAACATCTGCGAAGTCACACCCAACAGAAATTGGTGGCTTGTCCAAATTGTGGAGGGCTTTTTGCAAATCGTACAAAGTTCTTTGATCATCTGGAAAGGCAGACTGATGGTGAGTGAATTCACAATTGATGTGTGTGTGTGGGGGGGTATTTCAAAATTAATTTTTGTCATTAACAATAGTGACAGTGCCACCTTGGTATTGAGTGGAGGGTGGCTGGTATATGAGTGGTGAGTGTAGAGCATTAAAATCCAGTAAAGGATTTAAATGACCTGACTGCCAGCAAGTTGGGTGGCAAATTGACTTCCAAGAAACAGGCATTAACATTAGATATGAAAGGGGAAAAAAATTTTATGTCCTGAGTTTAGAGAGTTATCACCACTGAATTGTCTGCTGTGAAAAGTTATGTTCTGATTTAAAGAGCAGATTGCATTAGATTAAAAAAAAGTAAAGTCTTCTTCATGGATGCTCAAAGAAGATAGTTTCTTTCTTTGGAAATTGGCTTCTGCTGAGGCAGATATTCTAAGAAAACATTCATTGTTTGATTCCTTTTCAGTCTGGGGGGACATCAGAGTTGCATAAAGAAAAGACGCTCTCTATCACCGTCACCAAAATTAAGTTCTGCCAAGGAAGAAATTTGTAAAGTGACTTTTTTCCTTTTCTTTTCCTTGTATATAAACTATAAACCTTATTGTTAAGTTACTTGGTGGATTTGATTGTTCCTTTAAAGATCCAGTTTTGATCCAACCCTGTAAAGGATGCAAGACATACAAGTTACCCTGGCACTCGAGAAACTGAGTATACTTGTGTAGACACAACAAATTATTCTAGATTCATCATCAGACCTCACTATCACGCCAAGCTTTCTGAGTTTGTGTTACTCTAACCAATCTGACAGTAAATGAGCCTTGATTCTCAAACAAATACGGCTGGCTTAAAATTACATAATTAGGGCTCAAATATTCATGGTTGAGAAAAATTTTGTCAATATGATAATGCTTGATAATGTGTGTGTGTGTGTGTATGTATATATATATATATATATATATATGTCATTGGTGACTCTGTACTAAAGGTATTTTTACAATGAATCCAGATAAAAATAAAACATTGCTCGACCCTCATTCTTCATCCCCCCCCCCCCCCAGCAGTGTGGCAACTTCTAGTATCAGTCTGAGAAAATGGAGATTATTAAAAATCTGTCATGCAATTCTAATTTTTGTGTTTTCTTTCTGTTTTCTAGTTCAGTGGTACCAATGTTCACATTGCAATAAAAAATTTCAGACAGAACGATTACTCAGGGATCATATTCGGATCCATGGTAAGTACAGCAATCTAGTTTGGATTTGTTTTATTTTCAATTCGTCTTATGGTTTTTAAAACTTTAGATCATTTAGCCCTTTTGATCAGATACTTGAAACCATTAAATCTCAGCGAGTAAAACTGTAGTGAGAAATAATCACAACTACTTGACTGTGCAAACAAATTATATCAAATAAACTAACCCTCATGTTTGATAGAAATACTTAAAACCATTTACTTGTGTGTGAATAAACGAGCTATGTTTTGTTTTGTTTTTTTGTTTTTTTTTTTTCTTAAGGTATGTTCTCAACAATATATGCACTTGCAGATCATGCATATCTAATATATGTGAACTGGATTTGGCATTAAATAACCCGTAGTGGTTGATGTGCCGTAAAAACCTGAACTACCAACCAATCTTCTGATCTGACATTTTTTGATTTTAATTTAAAAAGTTTTTCTATTTATTTATATTAATGAATTCATGAGACCTTCAATAAGCACTCTCCCCCTCTATCTGTCTCCCTCTCTCTCCCTCAAACCCAATGTAATTTTTTAACAGGACTTTCTTTGTTCGGGTTGGGTTAGGGCAAAAATGTTCCAACAGTATTGTTAGAAACAACCCGAATGAATTGTTACTCGCACTCTCTCTCTCTCTCTCATTTCAGACCTTAGATTACTAGCACCCACATCCTATGACTTAATGCTCTTCATCAACTGTCTTATAAAAACATTATTCATATCATTAAAGTTATTAATTTATTCTTTCCTATTTTCCTTTTAAAATCACATGTAAAAATATTATCTGAAATATTTGAGTCAAGATAATTTGAAATAATCCTTATTTATGAATTTATGCGGTTTTTTTTACCTTTTGGTGTTGTTTTTATGATTGTTATAAAAACAAAAAAAATTTCTTAAAATGTTGCTTTAATCTGGTTTTTTTTTTTTTTTTTTTTTTTTTTTTTTTCTCCCTCCCCCTTTACAAAGTGAATTCGTACAAGTGCCCTTTGTGCGAGATGACTTGCCCTAACCCACATGGCCTAAGGAACCACCTTTTGCACAAACACACAACTGAACGACAATTTGCTTGTCCAGAATGTGAATTCAAGTAAGGAATACTCTCCCTTTTTTTTTTTTTTTTTTTTTTTTTAGATGTTTATTTATTATAATTTTTAACAAAACATTGACAGAAAATAAAATTTCAACACTCTGAATATGTTAAAAAAGAAACTCCTAAGAAGAACTACACAAAATGTAAAATGAATGCAATTCTCTAACCTCTTGGTATTAAATAACCTTTGATGAGTTCACATCCCATTAAAAATCAATCATTCTAAATGTGTTTCAATTTACTTATGGTTAAATGTAACAAATCACTCAATAAGTCCCAGGCCTGACATATAGATGGCGCCTCTAATAAAAAAAAAATCTGTATGATTTTTATAAAGTACTCATCTTCAAATGGCACATCTCAAAATTTGAGCCCAATCAAATTATTAGTTTACAAATTAAACTTATTTAAGTGAAGCTACTGTTGCAAATATTCAAAACAATGGAAAAATCTGAATTTCGTGTCTTGATAAAGCATTGCTTTCTGATGGGGGGAAAAAAAAATACTGTTCAAGCAAAGCAATGTCTTGATAAGTGTTATTTGGACTCTGCTCCACCAGAAACAATAGTTAAGAGGTGGTATGCTGACTTTAAATGCGATCGTACAGACACAAATGATACTGAACACTCAGGTTGCCCAAATTCAGCAGTTGTCCTGGAAAACATAAAAAAACTCCTCCAACTTGTTTTGGCCGATCATAAATTGAAGTTGCGCAAGATAGCAGAGGAATTGAAGATAGAAGGCAGTGTATTCACCATTTTGCATGACTTTTTGTCAATGAGAAAGCTGTGTTCAAAGTGGGTGCTGCGTTTGCTCACAGTCGATCAAAAACAACAACAACAACGCGTCAATGATCCACGGTGTTTGCAACTGTTTCAATGCAACAAAAAGGAGATTTTGTATAAATGTGACAATAGATAAAACATGGATTCACTACTTCATTCCAGAGTCAAATCAGCGCTCAGCTGAGAGGACAGTAGCATGTGAAAGCTGTCCAATACAGTGACTGTTGAATATACTGACTGCTTTTCTTCTGAAAAGTAAGACACCCCATCTTTATGAGTGTCCTGGATATGACACTAAACAATCTGATGATGAGGCTCCAGTAATGCTGGAGCTTTGGGGAAATGTGGAGAACCCCTTGCATTGCCATGGCTCCTGGATCCACTCTAGCCCTGATTGGGTCCTATCTATGGGTTGAATAGAACTAAACTGTCTACTTATGCTAAACTGAATTATTTGAAATAGGACTGTTTTGACATTTAACTGAATTGTTGGAAATGGAACTGTTTTCATCTGCTAAACTGAATTGTTTGAAATAAAATTGGATTTGGCATTAAATAACCTATAAAAGTTGATATGCCATAAAACCCAAACAAACAAACAAAAAAATCAGTATGTGCACAGGTTCAAAAATAAGAACAGTATCATCAATAGTTAGACTCCATACTAATACAGTGTATTGACTTTAATACAGGGCTATACAAATAGTAGGGCAGACTGAGTTCTTTAGCTTTAGTATGTCAACTGGTATAGGAGAAGGAAAATCTGAATTCAAACCAGCTTTACTCCACTTAAAAATTAACCTTGTGTTGCATCCTGCTTGTGGCAGCTGGTATTTAGTAAATACAAACACAAATCTGTACAGTCATACCAGTGCACTGCCTGTAACACTCTGCCAACGGTGCACTAGTACAAGTTTGTATTTACCCAACCCCTCCACCACATGCAGGATGTGACACAAGGTCAGTTTTTGAGCAGAGTAAATCTGGTTTTCATTCAAGACTGGCTGCTTTACCAAGACTAAAGAACCCAGTCTGCCCTACTATTTACCCATAGCTATTGGGGTGAAGAGATGGATTTCTACTGAAATGCAAACTGCCTTGTCTAAGATTTGAACTTTGATTCCCAAATCCATTTCTTACTTGAGTAATTATTATGCTGAGTGTAACAATAAGAGAATTTCTGTATGGCAAGATGATTGAATTTTTTGGAAAATTTTTATCAGAAAATCTACTGCTTTTAGTTAGCACATCCTTTTAGGTGTTGTTTTATTTTCTGTCAATTTAGAATCTGGAGTGGTAGTACCTCTTAGGGTCTTATCTATGGCTCAAATCATTTATTATACCTGAAACTCTTTAACTATGTGCCAACAAATGATTAATATTAAATAGAATTATTTATATTTGATTGGAATACTTGAAACTATTTAACTGTGTACAAACAACTGATTAATATTGATTAAAATTATTAGCATTAGTAATAATTGAAAAAATTTAATTCTATGAAAACAAATAAGCTCTTACATCATTTGAAAATAATGTTACATACAAGCTATTCACTTACAACTCATTGTGTGTGTGTGTGTGTGTGTGTGTGTATATATATATATATATATATATATAGGATTTTGCATTAAATATCCCACAAGGTTTGATAGGCCATAAAGCAACCAAACAAAACTAATATAAGAGTAGAAAAAAATATGGAAAATCTAAATAAAAAATGATCTTGAAATTGTTTTGCTTTCTGTTTATTGTTTAAAATCTTGTATTGATTTTCAGTAAAGTTAATGCTAACTTTAAAAATGAATGTTAAGTTTGTGAATCAAATAATGACTTATTTATTTATATATCTTTAAGAAAAATGAATATGTAGAAGGAAAAAAGTCTGCAAAGCGATTATGTTTTCCTATTAATTATTGTTTCAGTGTTATATTGTCATCTACAGCATCATAACGACACAATAATAATAAAGATGCAATGATAATGACAGACGCAGGAAGACTTCTTTATAAAAATCTATCTACCTCTCACTTTTATTTGTAAGGGTACAAAAGGGTTACTCAGGGTTTGTATGTGAGAGGGAGCTGGAGACCGAACATAACTGAAATATTTTGACCCCCAAACTTATGGCCGTCAACGTTGTCTTTTTCGTTCTTCTGATGCTCAACTGGAGCCCTGGGGTCCACTCTGCTGGGTGCTGGCTTTCTTTATTGCATCTTATCAGCATCTTCTCTGGACCCCAAACTCCATTGGGGCTTCCCGAGGGCCCCTTCGGCCGGGTGTGGCTTTCCTTACCACATCTCGTCTCCAACTCCATCCGATCTTCAACTCAACTGCCACTGGCTCGTCGAACTCAACTGAGTTATATAATCGTTCGACATCCACTCGATCTTTGAAATCGAATGTTTAATCGTCATCAAGAAGAAATAACTGTCATGCAGTTCAGAGGTCACTCTCTTCCGGTGCATCACTCTGTAGTGGCACAGTGGGAGCTTCACCTTGTCCCATATTATCAGCCTTAATCCGCCCACGCGATCTCTTTCAATTACTGGCCATTGGAATGTGTCGCTTCCTTCCGGTGCATCACCTTGGAATAGCATTTTTGGGCCGGGTTGAAGGTCAAAATACCACATCAGCAGTCAAAAGTGAAACTTGATTAATGGTTGATTTTTCAATTATATTCAAATCTTTAAAGTGATGTTGGTTTCTCTGAGAATTGCCATTTTTATCTTTCAGGGGTAAAACACAGGCTAGCCTTCAGCGCCATATGGAAATTCATTCCGAGAATGTTCTTATGTGTCACGAGAAAGGCTGTGGTTTTGTTTCTCGTTTATATCAGTGTCTGGCCGCCCATTATCAAAAAGTACACCAGGTGAGTCTCTTACTTGTAAAATCCAGAATATATTTTCACTTTGCAATATTTTGGTTCATCAGAAAGAAATGAGACCTATGATGTATTTAGTGTCCTGACTATGACACGAAACTGTGGTGAGGCTCCAGTTCTGGATCTTAAGTTTGGGCATGAAGTCACCCCATCATTGTCATTATTCTCAGGTCCACTATGACCCAGAATAGTATTAATTGTTAGGGTCTCGTCTATAGGTCAAATTAACAAAAAAGTCGTTTTTATTGAAACACGTTTGTGAGACAATAACAAATGAGGTTTGCTTTCCTGGCAAAAAGAAGAAGAAAGAATATCGAGAGAGTAAGTATGACGATGAGGTGTGGTTAGAGTAACACTAACGTCTCTAAAGTCTAGGACTTTGAAATTTTGTAACGTCTGAAGGTTGTTCAGAGTATGTCGGGTCTAGAATGGAAGAGATGCTTCTTTGGCAGGCTTGAGTTTCTTCTTGGTCCCTTTTTCTTCTCTTCTTTGAGGATTCGTTGAATTATCCCATTTTTATAGATCAATATCTGGACTAAAAATGGATTCTGATTGGTTGTCCAATAAGAGACAATTAGGTGTCATATTCCCATTGGTCAGCCAATCCTAGTTCAGGATTATATCTTACATGTATAGAGAAAACCCTTTTTAGATGCTTTGACCAATGGGAACAGCAATGGGATTTAACAAAAAAATCCTCAGCCTCACCTGACTGGATGAGGCATGCCCAACTCACCTTTATTTAGGGTGGAGCAAAATTAAATCTCCCTTTTGACATTGACCTTCAAGATAAGGACTGGAAAAATGTTTTACGAAATTACCTGTTTCATCATTGTGATTGATAAAGTTAGTTGACAACCAAAAAATTAGATAAATTTGCTAACCTTTAAGATCAAAAACTAACTTTAAAAATCAGTAACAATTGTCTCGCACTTAACTGACCTTTTAAGAACAATCAACCAGCTTTTTAGGTCAATATAAGCCTTGAACAAAAAGATACTTATTTTAAGGATCTTTTTTGTTTTTGAGATATATATATATATATTAATTTTCCTAAATTCTAATTTTTACGTGCTAATTAAGTACTTAACCACACATCGTGTCACAGCTATACCAGTGAATGGGCTCAAAAAGTTAAACTATAATTGTTTAGCCATTATTGTTAGTTACTCAAAAGTCGATAACTGCAAACAATTAGTTTTCCATCGGAATAATTGAAACCATTTAATTGCTTGCAAATAGATAATTATTATTAAATAGAAATAGTTATTTGAAACCATATGATCATCTATAAACTATTGATATTTGTATGGAATCCTTGATACCATATAAATGTGCAAATTATCATTATATTAAGTAAAGTTGGTGACCTTAGTCAAGAGTGACCCAAAGGCTCCCTTTTCAATAGCTACTGTACTGAGGTGTAAGGGAGGGTGCTGCTCCTTTCTCTGGATTGCTCAAATTTACCCTTGATCCTTACCTTAATGCTGAGTGTAAAGCAAGGCGGCATCAAATACCTTTTTTTGAGTCTTTGTTATGACTCGACCTGGGATTGATCCTGGTCTCCCAGATCATTGGTGAGCACTCTACTCATTAGGCCAATGGCCCGGTGAAATTATCATTATAGTCAGATAAAAGTGTGATTTTTTTTCTTTTTTTAGATTACAATGGAATGTTAAAAATATAAATTACCAATTTGATACCATATAAATGTACAACTTATTTAAGATTGCAATAGAAAGTTGAAAATATAGATCGTTCTGATTATAATCAAACATTTACTAAGGAATCAAATTTTGGCATTAAATAACCCATGAGTTGATATACCATTAAATGAATCAAATCAAGCTCATCTATGAAGAGTAAGATCTATTTTGAAATAATGTTGAATAGAATTATGAACAGAATTCAAAAAAAGTGAAGAAAATGAAATGAAAAATTCTGAGCATCCACTTTAGAAATATCTAGAAGATAAAGATTTGGTTTGGTTTCTTTGCTTAATGGCATATCAAACTTTGTGAGTTATTTAATGCCAAAGCCATCCTTGTAGAAGAGATACTATTCAACCCATATCTGAGAAGGTCAGGGAGCCCATGTTTTTACCATGAGTATTAGTCCAAAAAATGACCATAATTGCACGACTGGAGTTCAGACACTTTTGCATCAAGACCCTTGTCCAGCACTTTTACCATTATGTCTATATTTGAGACAAGTTGGGTTTTTGTGCTCTCCCCCACCCTATCCTCACTTAATTACTCCCATCACTGATTTGGTTTCTGTTCCTTTTGTTTTTAATGTTATATCAATCTTCATGGGTTATTTAATGCCAAAATTGGAAATAACAAAAATTCAATTTTAGAATAAAATCATTTCCAATGCATTTTTTTTTTTAAAGTAGAATTATTGTGATTTTTCTTTTTTAAATTTTAATATCTTTATAAAAGATTTTTTTTTTTTTTTGCGCAGGGGATTGAAAGCCGTCAATATGCCTGCCATGTTTGTAATCAATGTTTTATAAGAGGAACCTTCCTCACAAAACACCTTCAAAAAGTTCATAACTATAAATGGCCTCCTGGGTACTCAAGATTTAGGTAAGTTTTTTTTTGTTTTTGTTGCTTTATTTACTTACTATTACTTGTTCTATAAAAAAAAAAAAAAGATGAATTAGAGAAATAGATGAGAGGCTACATCCCCCCCCCAGGTGACCTCAGAATCATAAGAAACTACAAAGACATAACTCTTACTATGATGGTTGCTAAGTTTTATAATGCCCTGTTTTTCAATTCTAAGTTTTATAATGCCCTGTTTTTCAATTCTATCCAACCTGAAGTTGAGATTATTCTTAGTTAAAATAAGAAATGCTTTCAGAGAAATAGATCCACAACTTATCAATTGCCCAGTCGTCTGGGGCTGTAGAATACACCAACTGCACCTCTGCAGAGGAGTAAGACCCCCCTCCCCAACGAATGTCCTGATATGACACAAATCAATCTGATAGTGAGGTTCCAGTAATGCTGGAGCTTTGGGAAATGCAAAGTACCTTTCATTGCCATCATTTCCAAGTCCATTCTGGCCCGGAGTAGTAGCACCTAATAGGGTCCTACCTATGAGTCAAATAGAACTAAACTGCATACTTATGCTAAACTGAAATATTTGAAATAGAACTATTTTGACATTTAACTGTGTGTGGACAAAAACTATACTTTGAATTGTTTGAAATAGAACTGTTTATTTGTATAAAAATGGATTTAGAGTTAAATAACCTACAAAGGTTGATGTGATAAAACCCAACCAGCTTTAGGGAATGCTGAGTATCCCTTCATTGCCATCACTCCCAGGTCCGCTCTGACCTGAAGTCGTAGCACCTGAGAGGGTCCTATCTATGGGTTAAATAAAACTAAACTGTATACTATGCTAAATTGAATTGCTTGAAATAGAACTGTTTTGACATTTAAACTGCGTACTTATGCTAAACTAAATTGTTTGAAATAGAACAGTTTTGACATTTAACTGTGTAAACAAAAACTATTCTTATACTAAACTGAATTGTTTGAAATATAGCTTTATTTGAATAAAAAATGGATTTGGCATTAAATAACCTACAAAGGTTGATATGCCATAAAACCCAAGCAAACAGTAAAACATATTTGGATTGAATACTTAAACCTCACCCACACTCGAAGAAAGTTCTACAACATTAACAGCATGAAAGAACTATTTGGAAACATAAGCCCTAAAAATATATTAAACCTTCTGAAAAGAATCGGCTTCCTTTCAAGGATGTAGGCTCATGTGTGATCAGTTCTTGCAACCGCTTTCCTGTCTACAAACAAAATACTAATACCAAATAGAACTACTAGTGCTAGGTTGTAATACTTGGAATCATTTAACTGTGTGCTAACAAATAAGCTCTAGCTTGTAAAAATGTTATCTAACAAATATGTGATTACAAATCATATATATTAGATATCTATGCATAAACATGATTTGGTATTAAATAACACACAGTGGTTGATATGCCATAAAACCCAAACAATTTATCAAAATTTGACTATTTTTTTAATCATTGAAGGAGAACGTGCAGAAACTCTTTAGGCAGCACTATTGTTTGTAGATTTCTCTCAGGTATTTGATTCTCTTCACAGAGGAAAGATGGAGCCAAAGAAACTTTGTACAATAATGATGCTTTACAAAAAGAATGGTTTACTCACCTAATGGTTACACTGACTTCTTTAACATTGTTGCAGGACTTTTGAATAGGGGGATACATTAGTATCATATCTATTTGTAATCTGCCTAGATTATGGGTTACAAACGTCAATAGAACTAATGTAAGAAAATTGTCTCTCACTTAAAAAGTGTCATTGAAACTATCATGATGCAGATGATCTAGGGTTTCTCACAAATATACATGTAACATAGCTAGATATGAATATGCGAAATGTACATAGAATGTTCATAACGCACATAGGAATCCCGAAACATAAAAACACGACTTCTTAGTTCAGGTACAAAACTTTTTATTACTTTTGAGTTAAAAGGTTTTTCGACATAAGGAGAGAGATACCATCTTTTTATGCTGACTTTTCCATCTGACCCAAACCACGTGTGACACCTGCCGCCAGGCCTCGGCGAGCAAGCGAAAGACAACTGTCTTCTTCCGACCGCAAAACTCGACTAACTGACTTTTCTCAAATCTCAGCCCACACTTCTGGTGCGTGACATCACTCACATCCTCTATCTGGGATTTTTATTGCGACATCTCTGAATGACACGTCCGCTCTGCGCGCGTGTGAACACCTGCGCTCATGTTTGCACCTAACTAACCCATGCACTGAGCCGAAAGGTTCTCAGCCTAACTAAACCCAAGGGATTTTGTTTTATATATCTTGCCTTTTGGTTTAGTTAGGCTGAGAACCTTTCGCTTAGCGCATGGGTTAGTTAGGTGTAACATGAGTGCAGGTGTTCACACGCGCACTGGGATGGTGTGTCATTCAGAGATGTCAAAATAAAAATCCCAGATAGAGGATGTGACCAGGGGATGTGAATGATGTCATGCACCGGAAGTGTGCATGGAGGACTTTGGGGATTTGAAAAAAGTCAGGGAGTTGAGTTCCTGCCTCAGAAGAGAGTTGAGTTTTAGCGTCCGAAGAAGACGGTTGACTTTCAGAGCTCGCCGAGGCCTTGTGACAGTGCCGCACATGGTGAGGGGCAGATGGAAAAGTCGTCATAGAAAGATTATGCCTCTCTCTTCCTTATGTCGAAAAACCTTTTAACTCAAAGGTAATAAAAAGTTTCGTACCTGAACTAAGAAGTCGTCAAGTGTTTTTCGTGTTTCAGGATTCCTATGTTATCTATATATGAGTTATGAACATTCTATGTACATTTTACATATTCGTATCATCGGTAATGTTATACATACACAGAGGAAAAGCTATTGCCATGTTATTGACCATCCGAAAATTTAATCTCTGATCAAATGAAATGGGGATATCTTCCAAGTTGCGCCGTATCTGAGAAAAAGAGGAGGGGGGAAGGGAAGTGGAATTACTGAATGCCCCTCCTCCTCCCAAGTGCCAGAAAACATGTATATCTATATAAAAGAGGAAAGGTTTTGGAGCCAGGTGACATTTAGAATGAACGGACTGTGTTAAAAAAAAAAAAAAAAAAAAAAAAAAGCTTACTACCAAAATACAAGGCAACCCTACTCCACCTTTGGCAGAGGACAACTGACTTTTAGATATTTATTGTCTTTTACTATATTGTCACTTTAAAATGCATGAAAGATTTTATTTTTTTGCAAAATCACTGCTGCATATTATCTGTGCTTTAAATGCAAAAAGACAAATACTGTAATTCTAAGTAACAGTTAAACCTGGTCAAAAGAAGCTAATATTTTTGGACTTTATTAGAAATTGAAAACCTAAATTAGTGTAAAAATAGAATTCCCATAACGATGCAAAGACCCATAAATAAGAACTCTGATAAAATTTGAAAAAGAAAGTAATTGTAGACTTTTACTAAGTTAAAAACTTAATACAGACAGAAGGGGGAAGAAATTTTTTTTTTTTTCCCCAAAAGCCATGGAAGCAGCATGGTGGATGTAAAGGCTAGTGGACAAACCCTATGACGGTTTAACACCATGCCTGACCAGGTCCTGGGTGTACGAATCTTACCGTTCAATGGCCAGGATCAAATAGTTTGATTGGGGAACTACTGCTACTCATCTAATAAGGTAGCTTCTATAGATGAGAATTAAAACACAGGCATTGAAAGATTACCATGACTCACACTCAAACCACTTGTCCAAACCACATCGCTCTTCACACGGGTTAAAAAAGGACGCGTCCTGCTGAGGTTGAAGCCCTGGCCCCTGTGTTTGAAAAATCAGCTACAGAGCTCAAACTAAAGCAAAAATTACTAAAATGTAAATGCACAATACATATAATGACATTCAACGTTAGAACTTTGAATAGAATAGGCCAACTACCAGAGCTGACAGCTTCAGTGATAGATCATAACATAGACATGATATGCATACAAAAACACAGATACATTCATAGCAAAGATATTCAGTATCATGATACCGGCAGTGGATGGAAATTAGTCATTGCGTCTGCATGGAAAAACTCTGTTAATGCCACAATAGGAGCTGTAGGTATGCTTATAGGACAACGGTCCCTAAAATCACTAAATAGCATCGAGGAAATACAACCAAGGATGATGGTAGCTACTTTTAATAGCAACCCCAGCACAACAACTATCTGCTACAGCCCTACCAATGTAAGTGAAGAAACTGACCTCATCGCTTTCTATAATGAGCTATCCTCCCTTGTTCGTAGCATCCTGAAACACAATGTTCTCATCTTCGGTGAAGACATGAATGCCCTAATTGGTAAAAACGTAAACCACAACTTGTCAAACAGAAATGGGGAAACATCTATCAGATTTCACGCTAGAAAATAGATTAACATACTCAATACTAAATTTCAGAAAAGAAAGGGAAAACTAGACCTACACCTACGCAAATAATACTAAAGCACAGATAGACTACGTCTTTATAGATAAGAAATGGAATAATAGTGCATTGAATTGTGAGGCACGTTCCTCTTTCAAGGGTGTGTCCTCTGATCACCGAATTGTCACAGCAAAGATACAACTGAGCCTACGAAGGAATATGGCCCGAACAAAAACCACCATACACTATGACTGGTCCCTGTTTAACAACAGGTGTATTAGAGATAAATATACATTAACACTAAGAAACGAATTCGATGCACTTCAGGAGATATCAGAAACACCTATTCCAAATGACGACTGAGAATTTCATCAATGCCCACTTAAGAGCGTCAGCAGAATGCATACCAGCTAAATAAAGAGCTAAACTTAGAGTCCCATGGGAGATATTAGTGGTTAGAGAAAAGCATGCTGATGTGAAAACTGCTTCCAAATGCAATAGGAGGAACCCACCCAATATCAATGCCCTGAAACTTAAGAAGGCACAAAATGAATTGGCTAACATATATCTAAAAGAACAAACAGAATACATACAAAATCAGATCCATAAGATTAGAGACTCGGTTGAAGATTGACAATCTAGGATAGCATGGCAAATGGTAAACAAAGTGAGAAGTAAGAGCACTGTAAAAGCTAAACTGAAAGCTACCAGTCAAGAAGAATGAATACACTTGTGGAAACAACATTTCGAGAATTAACTCTGAAAACCCCTGAAAGTTACATATAAACCAATCACAAAAATTAGTAAACAATTAGACATCAAACTAGGACAGTTTACGCAAGAACTCAACACAGTACAAAGAAAAATTAAAAATAGAAAAGCAGTAAGGCTTGATGAAATACCCCCCAAAATATGGAAGACCAGGGAATTCGATGACATACTGCTCCGACACTGTAATGCCGTATATAACCAAAACACAAGAGACAGATAGACAAAGAGATTCATCCTCTCTTTCCCTAAGAAGGGTGACCTTGGAACAGCCAAAAACTACCAAGGTATAACCTTTACATCCATAGCAGCCAAGATCTACAATGCTCTACAACACAACTGCATAGAACCAAAAATTGAGAAGATACTTAGGAAGAACCAAAATGGCTTTCAGAAAAATCAATCCACAATTTCACAAATTTTGACTATCCATCGAATTCTAGAAGGTGTATGTACAAAAAACCTAGAGGCAACAATATTATTTGTCAACTTCTCCAAGGCCTTTGACTCCATACACAGAGGAAAGATGGAGTAAATACTACTCACCTACAGCCTACCAAAAGAAACTGTCACAGCCATAATGGTGCTATATAGAAATACGAAAGTAAAAGTCCGCTCGCTGGATGGAAACACAGACTACTTTGACATTGTAGCAGGTATGTCCCATACCTGTTTATCTGCCTCGACCACATGCTTAGAATGTCTATTGATAAAATGAAAGACAACAGTTTCAAGCTGGCAAAGGAAAGAAGCAGAAGATACCCCACACAAACAATTATGGACACGGACTACGCTGAAGATATAGCAATTCTGACAAATACCCCTGCTACATAGTCTGGAATGAGCAGCTGCTGGCATAGGCCTCCATGTCAATGCAGATAAGATGGAATAATACATGTGCTTTAATCAAAGAGGCGACATCTCCACACTAAATGGTAGTTCTCTGAAACTAGTGGACAACTTCACCTACCAAGGAAGCAGTGTCTCATCAACCGAGACAGACATCAACACACAACTTGCAAAGGCATGGACAGCTATCAATAGGCTATCAGTCATATGGAAGTCAGGCCTGACCGATAAAATAAAACGCACTTTTTTTCCAAGCAGCAGTCATGTTGATACTGCTATATGGATGCACAACATGGACACTAACTAAACGTATGAAGGAAAAGCTTGATGACAATTTCACAAGAATGCTGTGAGCAATATTAAACAAGAAAGCACCTCACAAAGCAGCGACTGTACAGCCACCTACCACCCATCACGAAAACTATCCAAGTTAGATTAACCAGACATGCAGGACACTGCTGGAGAAGTGGGGACCAACTCATAAGCGACATGTGCCTGTGGACCCCTTCAGCAAAGGCAGGACGACCAGCTAAAGCCTATATATAACAGCTCTGTGCCAATTCAGGATGTAGCCTTGAAGACCTACTGGGAGTGATGGACAATAAGGATGGGTGGCGAGAGAGGGTCAGGGAGATCCATGCTCGGGGCCCGACATGATGTTGATGATAATGGTTATCATAAGAATTGGAGCTCTTGGGAGGGAGACATGGATCCATCCGTGCTCTTGGGGGAAGGCATGGATCCATCTGTGCTCTTGGGAAAGGCATGAATCCATTTGTGCTCTGGATAAATAGTAGGGCAGACTAGGTTCTTTTGCCTTCTTTAGGCAGTTCAGAAGGAAAACTCAAATCGGGTTCACCCTGCTTGTATCCCATTTTACCCATGGTGGAGGGATTGGGTTATTATATCAAAAGATATTGTTACATATTTTATTGTTTGCTGCATTCACTACTTCCTAAAAATGAAACTAAAGATAAAAATGATTTTCTGCCTAAACTGGAAGACAAATTCACATTCCAGATGAAATTTTTTTTTATTTTAATATCTTATGTGAATTTAGAACTTTCAAAATGTTTTAACTCATATTTTTATAAAATTTTATTTTAATTTTCTCAAACCTATTTTTAAAAAATGTTTGAGAAAATTAAAATATTTTTATAGTATTAAATTTCCAGTAACCAATAACTTATTCAATTTAATAAGTTCACAGCTAGCAACATGAAAAAAATTATTACTTGTTTAAATATAAAAATAAAAAAACTATAAAACTTTGCATTTGAAAATAAAAATATAAAAATTACTACTTGTTTACATATCTTAAAATTATAAAATGGGATTAATAAAATGAAAATGAAAAGTTTGTAATCGACTAAAAAATGAAAAAGGTTCAGAATCTTCTCCACTTAGAAGATCTTTCTTGGCCAATCTCAAAACATATTTCAAGGGAAAATTTTGGAAATGAAGAATAAAGAAATCTCCCCCCTTCCATCATAAGCAGTATGTAACACAAGGTCAGTTTATAACCCTGGTAAATTTAATTCAAGGGATGAAGAAAAGACTCATGTCTTTTCTATAGTTATAGATTGCTTGTTTTGGGAGGTTACAAATGTTTTTGTTGTCCACTAGGTTGGCAAGGTACCAAATAGTATCACATCTTTTTAGTTGCCAAAAATTAAACTTCTACTGGAAGTAGAATTGGGGGATATTTTAATTTTATTTTAGTGTTTTATTATTGGTTTTATTTTTATTTTAAATTTTATTGCTAGGGTGAATAAAAAATGAGACACAATTTAGCAACTCTAAATGCTTTTGCTGGGGTCATGAAAGTGATGAACCACAGTGGACTGAGATGCCAAGCTCACCTGATACTTATCACTGGATTTACATGTGTCCTTGAGTACCGCATTGGAATCCATGACAAATAAATGTTGAAATATTTACGAAATCCTTTTTGTTAATGAGATTATAGAAGTTGTCTTCTTTCATGAGTAAATATTATTTCATTTAAATCTTTTAAGAATCCAATACATTGAAAATATCTTTTCTCTTTCTATTGATTTGATTTCAAATCTTTACTCATTTTTTTCTGTTTCAGGTACACAATGCATTCTGACGGCTTCTTGCGTTTGCAAACAGTGCGCTATGAGAGTGTCAATCTGATTGAACAAGTTATTGACACTGATGCACTATCTGCTACCAGTTCTGGAAATGCGGAAACAGCTGGAAATCCAGAGACCACAGGTATTCCAGAAACAGCTGGAAATCCGGAGACTGCTGTTTCAGAAATAGCTGGAAATTCAGAGGCTGCTAATATTCCAGAAATGTCTGCAAATCCAGATGCTATTGGTATTCTTGAAATGGCTGGTGATCCAGAAACTGTTGGTATTCCAGAAATGGCTTGTGATCCAGAAACTACTGGGATTCCAGACATGGCTGAGAATCATCCTGACAATCTGGAAGAAATGTCTGAAAGTGCTACTTCTGTGCCAGTAGCTACAACTAGTGGTGGAGGAGACGAAGTGAGCATAACATATAATTTGGAAATGTTAGGGGACGTGGCTCTGTTGACCCCTAACAAGTTGGGGGTTGACGTAAATGCCAAACAGGGTGTTGTGATGAGTGACGAAGGGATCATGCCAGGAGACATGTGCCTTAAACAGGAAGCAGGTCCAAATCTTCACTGTCCTGACCTGATGGATCCTTCGACCTCTTCTCTTACTGAAATCCCAGATCCACAATCCATGAATGTTGAAGTCGTTGCCAAGGAGGATCAAGAATCGCTTTCTGACAACGATCATTCCGATCTGTTTGGGATTTATTCTGAAATATCTTCCAGTGCTCTGAACTCTGTGTAAGAGTTTTTACGCCGTATAGATCATTTTGTTTACCAAAATCAGATTGAGGGTTGGGTGGAAATAGATTTTTCCCTAACATCTACATCTATTGTATCTTTTTAACCTTAGTTCAGCCATTTTAGAGAAAGTGTTACTAAGTCAAATAAAATTGAATGCTTAACAAATTTTCCAGCTGCTAAGAAAGCCATTAATTGGCATTTATATAATTATTTCTCGGATAGAAGCTGTGATTGTATAAAATGAACTTCTGGAACATTTTATCATCTTTAGCATTTTTGAAGTTACGTTTATTACTAGGTTCTATAATGTTTTGTTTTTATTGGGGGGGGGTATAAAGAAAAACCTTGCCAAGTATCTTCAAGAAATATTTCCTTTTTTAAGAAAAAACAAATGAATCCTTATTTTCTTCAATTTCTTTTTTTTTTTTTTTTTTACCTTTTAGCCAAATTGGATTCTAGGTAAATTCATTTAATCAGATTAATTGCTCTTATGATATAAGGTTTCCCTAACCTTAAATCTCTTTTGATTAAAGTCATAAAAGAATTGATGAAATTCTGAATTTAGACACAAATAATGTACTTGCCATAATTTACTGTAAATCTCTTGTGTGAGATTTTTTTCACTGCATTTATCTTTTCACTTTGAATCCGCACATTTTTTTATTCATGTATATTAATATTATGTTTGATAGAGAAGAACTGTCTGGATGTCTGTCTGTGTGTCAAACTTTTTTAATTTAACTTTTTCTTTTTTTCATCTTAATTTTGCAAATTCTATAAATGCTGTCAAAACTTTGAAGTAAGTTACATTACAATATTATTCTTAATAAAATGACTAAGCATTATGCACAAGTTTTGCTGTTGTCTAAAGTTTTGAGATTGTCTTTTCCTTCTTCTTACATCAATTTGACGAGTATCTTCATCTTTGTTGTTTTGGCCAAGATGTTCTCTAGCCTTTCTTTGCTGTATATTCTATCCTGTGATCTAAAAAGGAAGGTTGGAAAATGTATTGGTCAAAATATTGTCATTAAAAACAATAACAATGAAAAACACTTAGAATAACAAAACAGAAAAATGAGATCTTTAATGTGCACAGTATTTCTCATCAGAAATGATAATGTTAGTTTTTTTGTTTCTTTCTTTTTCTCCATGGTGTTACTAAGAATCTTTGGAAATAATTATTGGCCTTGCTAGCACACGCACACAAAAAACGTGTGTGTGTTTATGTGTGTGTAGAACAATGGCACATTGCACCAAATAAAGATAGTAAAACAAATTATTTTTAAACAAAAATCAATTCTATTTGCTTTCTGTGTGAATGAATCCTATCTTTTTGATTTTCTTGAAAAAAGTTCCAGTGTCTCAGTATGGGGAGAAGGTGCCCCTGCAGATACCAATTTAAAACTTTCTGATTAATTTCTCACACACACACACACACACACACACACATATATGATTAAGATTTAACACTAAATGACCCTTTAATTCGTAAACACTTTACAATTCTCAATGCAGAAATATATAAGATGAAAACTTATTACATGGAATTTCACAATTACAATCGAGTATTCCACATGTTTAACTTAAATTAGATATTTCATTATATCTTATATATGTTTTTTGCAGTTGATATATATATATATATATATATATATATATATATATATATACACACACACACTGATGAAAAATAAAATTAAACTCCTTGAATATGTTTCAATTTACTCAAAATTAAATCTGCTGGTAATCTATCTAGATTTCAGTTGTCAAAATATTAAAGTTATATACATTAAAACTCCTAATACTTATGCAACCAGGATATTAACTTTTGCTGAGAAAAAAAATCAGATAGAATTTTTATTGCATAACAACTTTATTGATGCATAAGTTACCAAAAAAGATGTCTGTATATACAGAAAATGAAATACTTTCCAATTTACCTACTTGCAAATATCTCTTTGGTTATTGATAAACAAGTCTGTCCGTTAAAGTTTTTGGCTTACTGTTCTATGGTCAAGATATCCTGGTAGTCATCAACATTTGCCCATGTGGTGTGGCCAGCTTATGTAATGCACCAAATAGCATTGAGATGAAGACTCCATGTGTCCTTGAAAGAAGTCTTTGTGGATTGATAAAATGTGTATCATCTTACTGTATCCCAAGAGAAAGAACAGTCTTCAGGCCTTTTTCTTTGTTGCAATAGTACCCACTTATGTTGCCTCCTAATGATTGGAAAATTTATCTTGCGGGCCAGGGTATATAACACAACAGGGTAGATTCTTGCATCAGTATGTGAACAGATACCTAGATATCAACTGTCATCTTTTTTTTCTTTCTCTCTCTTTTGGAAGATTTTGTGTAAGAACTGTCAGAAAATCAGTACCCCTCCCCGCCTAGATCCTATTTCCTCCTCCCCCGCTCTCCTATACAGGCACAACCCAGTGGATCAGTGTCATATTTGGTATCAGTTTTTAAAGTATAATTGAGTCACAGCATTTGAAATATCTTAAATTTTATTTTAGATGAAGAAACACTGTCAAACATTTCTTTTGTCTTAATTCTAAATGTGGGTTCAAGTTTTGCCTGAGTTTTAATCTTAATCTTTAATCTTAGGTTTTAATCTTAGTTTTTAATCTTTGATCTTCATTACTCACCTACCGCTGTAGGCTTTTACAGTTCAGGATTGTGATGAATAGAGAATGATTTTAAGAGTTTAAAGAACTTACCTTCAATTATTGAAACTTTGAACAAAAAAAGTGACAAATTCTCCTCTAGGAAGAAATAAATCCGCTGTCATTAAAGTTTTAGATTAACTCAGGCAAGATTTTTTTTACTCACTCTTGCTCTTTCTCTCACTCATTTTGTTGAACCTTTCTATCTGTCTCTCTTTTCTTTCTTTATCTCTCCTTTTTCTCTCTATCTCTCTTTCTATGTATATCTTTATCTAAAGTGGTTTAACAACAACAAACTTTATCTTTTTATGGCAGAAAAATATTTCAGGTAATAAGTTTGTGGTTAACACTTGTTTATTAGTTATTATCTGTGGAATAAAATTCATAGATATATTTGAACTTCTATGGTATATATTATATTGCACTTCTGCCTAAGATCAGAGCGTAGTATCCATTTATGTGGAAATCCCAACAGATATTTTAAAAATTTTAAAATAGAGAATATAAGGTGTGATCAGAAACTTTAAATTTTAAATCTAGAATTTAAATTAATGTGCACAGCTAAGAAACTTATTTATTAAAGCGATATTTAGATGACTTGGCATCCTTTATTTATACTTTTTGAATAGTGTTTTTTTTTTTTTTTTTACCAAGTACAGGATTGTGCAAGAGCAGCAGCCTCCAGATCCCTAATACCATACAACTTTTTCTTGTTTGCTAAACTGAAGATTCATCTCAAGAGTAAGATTTGAAGACATTAAAAATAAGACTGTAGCTTCAGACTGTCAAAAGGAATTTCAGAAAAACTTGCTGGAATAAATACATTTAATGCCAAGGCAACTATTTTGAAGAAAATTAATATTTCATTTATTGTTCATTTGTGCCTTGGTAAATACAGCTTTGATACTTTTTTTTAAAACACCTCATATACAGATGAAAAAAAAATTTTTTATTTTGAGTATAAAATTCAGTACTTCCTCAAAATAACACGAAATCAGAAAAGTAAAATGTATAATATATATTTATGTTTTTGTTTTTTTTTTTTTCTTTTTTTTTTTTCTAATATATTTAATTCGATTTCCACAGGTAAAGATACTACACTGATCCTAGGCAGAAATGCTGGGGAGGGATTCTTTGATCCTAGGCAGGGCACACAGATACTACACTCTGATCCTTACAGACAGAAGAAGAAAGAAACATACAGAAAAAAAAAATGCCAAACTGTTCATTATTATATACAATTATAATGTCCAGTTGAACATGATCATTGGTTAAAATGCCTTTAAGTGGACAAAGATGTCCTGAAAATTTAAGACTTCTTTTCCTAAGCTCTTAGCGGAAAGCTTAACAATTTTCTTCCAAGAAGCGGACAGGCATAACCAACAAGAAACACTTAAGGAAAGAAAAAAAAATCTGTAAGAGGATCAATAAAAAAAAAAAGAAAGTGAAACAAGGTTTTTTTTATTTAGCTTTTATTTTATTTATTTATTTTTTTTCCCTTTGTATTTATTGCATTTGTAAGTTCATTGAGTGCATGTTGTACAATGCACTTAATATTTTTATATAAAGCAACAATTTCAATTTTGAAATACATGTGGGTGTTTGCCGGATTTTCTAGTCATGGTAATTTAATTAATATAATATCAATTCCTCTAATTATCATATTTACCACCCCCTCCGCTCGGGCAGGATATGACACAAGGTCAAATTTTAAGCGGAGTTTAACAGATTTGAATTCAGTTTTCCTTCTAGACTAGTTGCCTCACCAAGGCTAAAGAACCTAGTCTGTCCTATTTACCCATAGCTGGAGGGAGAATAATTGGATTCATACCTTTCCCAAGGGTATTAGTGCTATGTGAAATGCAATCAATCTCGTCCAGGATCTGAACTTGTGTCTCCGTGTCCATTTCCTACGACGATAACCATTACACCACGGGCACCTCCAACAATTCCTCTAATTATATATAATCTAATTCCTGCCCATGAGGTTATAGTCTATGCAGATGCATAACACTGACTTGGGAAGACGTAACCCTAGAGGTGGTTGTGTCCTCTGTAAGGTAAAAACGTACTTTCAAGATGCATTAGATCATGTGGTTGCACTTTCTTACCATGACTGGTTGATTTGGCTTTGCTTATGTGTGGCATGAACTGGTGGCCCATTGGTAGATGTTCAGTTTCTGCATTCTGGGGTTGCCAGTTTGATCTCTGGTGGTGATCATCACTGTATGCACTGCTGATGAGACTCAATAAGGTTGAAACAGCTGTTCAGTGTTCCATATGTCGCATGTGGGTGTTTGCCGGATTTTCTAGTCATGGTAATTTAATTAATAAAATAACATTTTAAATACTCAACTGATTTTAAGAAAATCAGTATAATTTTTTGGAGAATTTCTGCTGGGTCCCCTTTTTTTTTTCTTTTTTTGCAAATCACAAAAATTGCTCTTTAAAATACTTGAGATAATAAATATATATATATATATATATATATATATATATATATATATATATATATATAATATTATCATTCCTCTTAGTTTTTCAAAAACTTTAAACCCCATGCAAGTTACACAGCCACATATCACAAATTTCAATAGACTGTGAGGGATTCTAAAATGTGACATTCAACCATGTGAATATTTTTAATTTTAATATTTGATTGGTCCCAGGGGCACTATTCATGTAGTATGAACCCCTTATCATCCCATCTATGGGTTAAATAATTCCATGACTGTTCTTCCAGAAGAATGGCTTTGGCAATAAATAATCTATATGCCATTAAACAAAGAAACCCACCAACCAAACTATTCATGTAGCATGTCTTGGGTAGGAATACTCTTGTGTAGCCCATCCCTATCCAGGTCTACAACTGCTTGGAATTCACTTTCTGGACTGGTTGCTATACCAAGCTTAAAGAGCCCACTTTACCCAAATTTTTACCTATAACTGAAGAAAGAATAGTTGGATTCATGCCTTTTTCCAAAGTACAACTGATTTTTTTTTTTTTTTTTTTTTTTTTTTTTTTTTTTTCAACATTCTAGGTATTCTATGTATTTTTGGAAAAAAAAAAAAAACAATATGTGAGAGGAAATCATCCATTATTGTTATAGAATTTTTATCATTAAATTTTTTTTGCTGATTAGAGAAAATTTTAATACAAAACTCATTTGTTTTATGTAAAACGTGAGACATCATGAAATTTACACAAGGTAGATACTTGTTGATAACTACATGCATTAAAAACGCGCACACACACACAAACATAAATTTAAAAAAACTATCGGCAGAGACAACGCCTAGACATTAATTGCCTGAAGAAAACCACAATGTCCAAAGTCCAAAACATGTGGAGCATAATTATATGAAATAAAAATCTAAATTACCACATTCAGATTCATTTGTGGACCCATTCATTTTACAATTATTTATTTTCATATATTTATATATATATTTTTATATATATATATATATATATATATATATATATATAGTCATCCACAGACAGGCTGTTTTGTTGCATCACAACTCTTCAGTGTGGCTAGACACGTAGGACACTTGAAGCTGGGATCGAAACCTGCCCAACTTTATGTTAGACTTAGTATCAGACCGCTCGGCCAACAAGCTTACCACATCAACTAGGGAATTGTAAAGTATTAAGTAGCAGCAGCGTTCATTTGTTTACATTTTATACCTTACCTGATACCAGAGTGCTCAATTTGTTCGAAGAGCTTTGCATTATGCAAGTGGCAGCCGTAAATTCCTTCGCCAGAGTGGTCAACCCCCATATTTATATATCTAATGCCATAGAATTTAGTCTGGGTTTCATGGGGTTTTTACAAAACAATCATCAGGCAGTTAACAAAATGAAATGAATTGAAAACCGAAAAATACAGTCAAAAACCCACAAAGTGATTTAATGACAACCAACACGCACACACACACACATATATATATATATATATATATGAATTATTTCAACTATCATATAGAATGAAAGTGTTAGTAGTTTACAAATATAGGTGCTATGCAAATAGAATCATGAATTAGAAAATTAAACTTATTCAAAATATGACTGTGCAGTTCTTGCAATCTCTTTCTATTGCCAGTCAAAATAAAATGTGAAGAATTCCAGAAAGTACCCTATGATCAACAACTAGTTAACTAGTTTCCCATACCTCATGTGCATGAAACAATCTCTTCTTGTTTCCCGCACAGTATCAAAAAAAAAAAAATATTGAGTTACAAAAACACTTATTTTACTCAGATGGGACTGATCTTTACAAAATAAAAATTTTTTTTATCTTCAACTCTTCATTAATATTTTTTATCAATTTTAAATTGAAATTTTCTTTAGCATGTTTTAAGTTTATATTCTAATATCGTCCTTACCACTTTCCCGTATTGTGAGTCACTTCTTAGTATTACCTATGACTCCTTGAATGGTTTTACTAGCATTGCCTCTGCACCATCTTCAACATCCACTCGAAGGATTTTGTCACAAATGTCCTTGAAAAAGCAAAGATTACTAGCATCAAGTTCATACGACAGATATTCCAACTATGCTGGGCTGATGAACATGTTTTCAGGATAGAGAATGATTGCCATATTGTGTGATGAGTTCTCTACTGGCTGTAATGACGAGCGTATCAAAAAAGTGATTCAAGGACTGCTTAAAAAAATTCTTTGGTGCTTATCATAACTGTCACTGATAGTCCACTCGAGCTGAGAAAACTGTGATGCCTGGCATCTCACTACCTACCATCTTGTCATTTTCTTTGAAAACACCCTCAGAGCCACTCTTTAGAACAAAAACCACAGGAAGAGTAACTGCTACATTATATCCTTACCAGACCTTCCGCTGTGACTGTGCCTGCCTTATCAGTCACAAATATGTCCACATTTGGCATAGACCGGCTCCTTCTTGATCTTCATTTCATGAAGCTAAGCCATTATATATATATATATATATATATATATATATATATATATATATATATAAATTAGAGAGAAAGTGAGATTCATGTGATATGAATTTATTTTTCTTATTAGAGAAATAGGTTATATTTTTTAAATAAATTTTTGGACACTCATTACATCATAGATTTAAAACAATACAACTAATGGAAAAAGAATGATTAAAACTTTCTCATCTTTTTTTTTTGTTGCTTTTATGAGGTGAGTAGTTGTAAAAACAAAATTGGCCTCAGAAATGAAATGGAGCAAAGAATTTTGACAAACAAGAAATAACAGAAACACGGAAATACTGGAAACAATAAGTGACTTTTAGTTTGGTTGGGTTTTATGGCATATCAACCATTGTAGGTTATTTCATGCCAAATCCTCTTTATACATATATATTAAATATATAGAATTTGGTTGGGTTGGGTTTTATGGCATATCAACCATTGCAGGTCATTTAATGCCTAATCCTCTTTATACATATATATTAAATATATAGAATTTGGTTTGGTTGGGTTTTATGGCATATCAACCATTGTAGGTTATTTCATGCCAAATCCTCTTTATACATATATATTAAATATATAGAATTTGGTTGAGTTGGGTTTTAAGGCATATCAACCATTGCAGATTATTTAATGCCAAATCCTCTTTATACATATATATTAAACATATAATTCCTAAACACATTTTGTAGATACTATTTTTAAGGAGCCTGTGATAATTTTTTTTTTGTACACAGTTATTACTATGTGACAGTAAAAAAAAATTAACATCAGTCATTTGTTTGCACATAGTTAAATAGATATACATAAATGATTTGTAAGTGAATTGGTTGTAGGTAATTTCATTTTTAAATGAGTTTGAATTGATTTGTTTGCACACCAGTATTGCTATTGTTTTATTCAGTTAAATGGTTTCAATTACTCCTATCTAACACTAATAATTCTATTCAATATTAATCATTTGTTTGCACATAGTGAAATTATTACAGGCATTGTTATTCAACACTAATTATTTTATTCAACAGTATTCATTCATTTGCACTTAGTTGAATAGTTCCAAATATTCCTATGTATCACTAACAATTCAACTAAATATAAATCATTTGTTTACATACAGTTAAAGAATCAAACTGTTCCATTTCTAACAATTCATTTTAGCACAAGTCATTTGTTTTGACATAGTTTAAATGTCAAACAGTTCTATTTGACCCATAGATAGGATTCTATCAGGTACTTCTACTCCAGGTCAGAGTGGACCTGAGAGCAATGGCAATGAAGGGGTATTCCACATTCCCTAAATCTTCAAGGACTGGAGCCTCACCATCAGAGATGCAGTCTGTGTATTCTACAGCCCCAGCCAACTGAACTGCATTGACTTTTACTTTTTTTTATTTATGTGTGATGAGAGTTTGCAATTATTTTGGTGTCAGAGGGAAACTTTTTCTGTAACAGTTCTTTGAGTGTAATGATGTTTGTTGGTGAAGAAAAGACAATTAATCTCTTGAATATTTTGTCTTTTGTGTGTATGAGCAGCTGTTTTTTTTTCATGTTTCTGAATACCTTCGGGATCTGATGAGTGTTTTTCTCTTATCTATTTTTCTTCTGACCTCCCCCCACTCAAGCTATTGGTTCTTTTATATATATATATATCCCTTGAAATCTAACTTGTTGCTGGAGTTATATTTTTTCAGTCTAATTCTATTGGTTAATTCCAATCCCTAAGGAGTCAGGTGGTGTATCAGTTTTGAAGCAGGGTCTGACTTAGGTCTGTTTTTAGAATTTATAAAATGTATGTGTGTGTTTTTATTGATGGGTCATTTTGAAAAAAAAGATTTTTTAAATCTGTTTTTGTTTGAAACTGTATTACACAGAACCATTACAGTTTCATTTAACAATTCATATACCTGGATTAAAATGTAATGTTTCTATATTAAAAAACAACAACAAAACAAACGTTTAACATTGGTAAATAATTTAAACAATAAATAAAAATCATTCTCTGAAGACCTTGTGTTTTATCATATTTGTACATTTTCATACTGGTGGATTTACTTCTCTTTACGATATATATATATATATATATTCTCCCTGTTTATTTTTGTGATGGTATTTTTTTTGGGCGGGGGGAATTCTCTCTTGTAGTTAACGTGATCCACTACTAGATAATTTCAAAAAAACTTGACATGATTATCTCCCTTAGTAAAACTCTTCTTTATTTCGAGATCAGTTTCAGCACATTGCAAAATGGATACGAGTCAGAAAACGTTATGGGTTGGGAATTTACCTGACAATATCACCGAAGAATTACTTTATGAATTGTTCTTGCAAGTAAGTATGATTCAATAATGAAATATATATTCATTGTGTACTCAATTTTTCTGATAGTCAAAGAAGTGTTACGAATTTTTGTAATATTTCTGTCGCATGTTTCTTGATTTTTGGATCACGTTTGCATTTAGTGATAATTTTAAATTGTTATTTTTTTTTCTATGAATTTCATGTTTATTGTTTATATTATTATAACTTATTTTATGAAAACTTTGGATTAATCCACAAAAAATATTCTTATGCTTTTCACAAGTGAAAAAACAAAACAAAACATCTTTGTTTTACCACTAACACAGTTGGGCTTTTTTAGTTTTAGTTTTACAAAATTATTGGGATTGGTTATTAAGGCAAATTTTAACTTACTGAAAAATAAAAGAAGTATTTAATCTTTGACTATCTCTGAATATGAGAAAAATCCAATTCAGTAGAATTATGATGAAAAGTAAAGTTTTCGTTCCAAACGAGGTGGTATGGTCCCGCGTGTTATGAATTAAAAACAAAAGCTTCTTACATTCAGAATAACTTCGTCTACTCATAAAAAACTTGTCAAATTTGAAAATTAATGATACTTAGGATAGACAGCAGCAACTCCGAATTAAATCAAAGAAAAACACAACTCGTGTACTTGAATCGCGGAAGTGACTGAAAGTCGGTGACCATTTTGTTATTGTATTTATATAGTAAACTGAACCCCCTTCTAATTCCGTTAAAAAAAATCAAATAAATTTAAATTTTACTATTAAAGGATATGCTTCTAAATGCAAAGCAAGCAATATTATTCCGGAAAATAAATTTGGGGGTAATTTTTCCGAGCAGGACCCTGCCAAAATTATTGCTCATGTCTTCTTTGAGGAAACGGTACTGATTCAGAAAATCCCGCTGTAATAAATATACACACACACACATATATATATATATATATATATATATATATATATATATATATATATATATATATATATATATATTACAGCGGGATTATATGAATCAATACCGTTTCCTCAAAGAGGACATGTGCAATAATTTTAGCAGTCACCATCCAGGTAAGAATAAGCTTCAATTATAATTTTTATATTGGTTCCCTTGCGGGCCTTCGTAGAAAAAACATTGAAAAAATATTCATAAAAAAAAAAAAAATTTTTTTAAATCTAATCAGTCAAATTTAATCATTCAGTTGTTTTTTTTTTTACATTAAAATCCCAGTCACCTTCCGTAAGTTGAAGAATTTAATTTACGGGTATCGACAACAAAACAAAAAATCTTCAGAATTTTGAGGAAAATGTCTTTAAAGGAAAAATCTTTTATTGCTTTAAATACTTAAAATTTTATGGAAATACGATAATTAGCCAATTTGGGTTGAGTGTTCGCCAATGGTCCGGGAAACCTGGGTTCAGTCCCATGTCACGTCAAACCAAAGACTTTAAAAATGGTACTTGATATCTTCTTGCTTAACACTCAGCATTATAAGGTACGTATCAGGGGTAAAGTGGAGCAATCCATGGAAAGGAGTAGTGTCCTCCCCTACACCTCGGTGTTGTAGCTATTGAAAAGGGAGCCTTCTGGTTGCCCTCGACTTCGGTCACCAACTTTACTTAACAAAAATAAAGCAAGATAGCAGGTTCATGTTTTTGTACATACCTAATCATATTTACCAACCCCTCCGCTCGGGCAGGATATGACACATGGTCAATTTTTTAAGCGGAGTTTTAACAGGTTTGAATTCAGTTTTCCTTCTCCTAGACTAGTTGCCTCACCTAGGCTGAAAATCTAGTCTGTCCTACTATTTACCCATAGCTGGAGGGAGAATAATTGGATTCATACCTTTCCCATACATACCTAATACACACACACATATATACACACATGAGTCGTGATCCAAAGGTATTAAGGGTTAAAATTGAATGAAGACGTGTGAACGACTGAATAACTTAATAATTCTTCGGAATGCCCTGCTGTGGTAATGTACAAAAAATGTTACAGAAATTTGTTGATATTTTCCTTCTCTATCCAGGTAAAAGTAGGGGATGTTCCTATAGTGGTAATTTACAGAGCATTTTGCTTAGATGTGGCACAAGGCCATATGAAAGAGAACTCACTCGTGTAGGTTTGCTAGTCGAGCTTGCTAACCATTATGTTCCTATAGTGTAGGGGTTAACGTGTTTGACCTCAAAGTAAGGAAGTTCAAACTCCAGTTATGCTATTACATTCACTTTTGGATTAATATCCTTGGGAAAGGCATGAACCCTCTTATCCTCCCAGTATGGATAAAATAATATCATTAATAATCTTCTACAAGAATAGCTTTGGCATTAAATAACCCATGAAGGCTGATATGCCATTAAAACAAAGGAACCAAAGCAGATTAGAGTAAATTTCAGGAACTTTTTTCTTTGTACTGAACATTAATATTTATATTTAACTACTTAAAATTATATATCAGCAATTGGTCATATCTTCTTAATGATTGGGGAAAAGAAAACATTTTTTAAAAAAAGTATATGGGTAAATTGTAATAAATTAAAAATGTGGTTTTTAATTCTAACTGTTAGGTAAAACAAAAGGGAAAAAAAATAAACAAATCACTGAAACTTAATTTTCTGGATGGTGAATGTAAATATGACATTTCTACATAATTTTTTTGTGTATTACTATAGACGTTTCCTTAATGGCTTATTCTGACAAGAGTACCATGAAAGTAATAAATTGATCTACCCAAATAGATTTCTTCAATACATGTCAAGGTTTAAAAAAAAAAAAGGTGCCCTAGGCTGAGTTAAAAGTTGTAAAATACTTTGCTACAAGTTAGTTTGCAGCGAGTACAGTGTCACCCGGATATAAGAGATATTTTCTCTGGTCCCAAAATTAGAGCCTGTGTTAATGTATATAAAATAGACCAAACCCGGATGTAAGAGACTTCTTCTCCGGTACCGACGACTCTCTTATATCCGGGTTACACTGTATATCATGTGACTGGAGCAGTCGAAATTGTGAAAAAAATATTCACTTTGTGTTTGGTAGTTGACACACTGACACATTGTGCATTACTTTACTCTGTATGTCATTTGAAAGCCTCACAGATGAACATGCAACGTAGTCTAATTTGGGAATTCAAGCCATGGTAGGTACCGGCTGTGGTTAGTAGTATTGTGGTAATTGGTGTGCTGGCATGTTGTGCATTGCTTTGGTCTGCGTGTGATTTGAAAGCCGCGTAGATAAACATGTAATTTAATTTGAGAACTTATGCTTTACAAGTTTGAACTGAGCCGTAATAATGGCAAAAGCAACTATAAACATATGTTGTACAAAAGGTAAAGGCACAGTAGCCAGATTGTTGAAGAAATTTTGCTTGCTTGGGTTACAAGAATCTCAACTATCAGGCAAAGTCAGGTAGGCCTAAAACTGTAAATTTGGAGGCTGTTTTTCCAGCCAGAGTGAGTATCAGGTGAGCTTGTCATCTCACAGTCCAGTGTGGTTTGTCTCTTCACAGCCTCAACCAAAGCATCTGGAGCTGCTGATTGTACTTCACATACTACCAAAATATTGCAAAACTTTTGACTCATCCTAGTAAAAACAGAATATAGAAAGAGTTGAGTATTTTTTTCTTTTTTCTTTTCTCTTTTAGGCTGGCCCCTTGGAAAAAGTGCGTGTGCCTAAAGAAAGACGTTATGCCTTCATTCAATTTAAACATGAGGAATCAGTTCCTTACAGTCTTCGTATCATGGATGGCATTTCTCTGTTTGGCAACACTTTAAGTTTGCGTGCCCGTACTGATAATCCCACTCCGCCAGGTCATCGTTTCAACAGAAATTCTTTAGACAACCGAAGAGGAGGCGGAGGTGGTGGAGGAGGAGAGAATAATAAACAAAACCGTGGATCAAGTCCTTATGACAATTCTTACCCAAAGAATTATGACCAATACCAGAATCCTAATACCTCTGGCCATTATGGTAATAACCCCAAGAACTTTTCTAACCGGCAACAATGGTCACTGGGTATGCCGCATCAGGCGTTACCAAACATGCAACCTTCGTCAGGTCGAAGAGCCCAGAGACGACATCATCACGATGTCCCGCCTTCAAGAAGTTCACCTGGGGATTACAAAGGGGGTTCTTCGTCATACAGGCATGAACCTTATAGAAGATATTAAAGAAGCTGAAAAAAATGGGCAAATTATGCTATAACTATTTTTCTATTTTCATTTGCACAACATATTTCATTTTTATAGAATCAATTTAAAAGAAAAGTTTAACTGCATTTGTCCTTTTTTTTTTTTTTTTTTTAGGAATGACTTTTATTTGCACTATCCACTCCCCACCTTCAACAAAGTGACCATAAAAAATTAATAATTCTTAGAGCCCCCACTCCCTCTTAGAATTTTTTGTTTTTCATGTTGATATCGGAATCTAAAAAAATGATTTCGGTATCTTATTTTTAAGACTTCACAAAACAAAAAGTTTTTTTCTCTTTGTCCAAAAAAAAAGAACAACAATATTCTAAGTTTTACAGGCTGTCTTTTGTCTCTGATTTTAGTTATTGTTCTTTCTCAGAACAACTTTTTTTTTCTTTTTTTTTTTTTTCTTTTCTTCAATTTCTAAAAGTAATTTGATAGAAATTTTTATTTTCCAGATGACAAGTTCTGTAAGAAATTTTTGTTGTCTGGAAATTCCTTTTTCTTTAATATTTTTAAAGAAGCCAATTTTTAAATTTTCTTTTTCATTAAAAGACCTTCAAAAATTCTTAAACAGTGCCATAAATTCTTGTTGGTTTCTGTTATTTCATTCAGATTTTTATATTCAAATCTTCCAGAAGAAAAAAAAAAACATAAAAATGTAATTACCAAATCATTTCTCATCAATGTCATTTTTTTTTTCCCCACTCATTTATAAATACTTTTTTTTGAAATATATTCTTAGCTGAATATTTTATGTTCAAAACATTTGATCAAAAACATTTTTAGAGTGATAAAATTTAGTTTCTTGGACATTTACTAGTTTATAAGGGTACAATTCAAGAGAATTTTTTTCTTCTCTTTTTCTTTAGTGAAAACGTTGAAAGATTTAATTTTTTTTTTTTTTTTTTTTTTTTTTAATAAAAAAAAAAATTGATTTACATTCCTTAAAAAAACATCCAATTTCAAGAATTCATTTGTATTTTTCTATGTTTGTCTTTTCTTTTTTTCCTTATATACTTAGCTTTCAATGTTTTTTGAATGTGACAAATCCCCCCCATACACCTCTGTTGTTTTTTTTTTTAATTGCAGCTTGCATTAAGAAAATCTTTGGAACAAAACTTCTCAAGTAACCAATTTTCTTCATCTTTTTCTTACATGTATATGATACTATACTGCAAATGGTATCAAGGGTCTATTTCTGGAGTTCTGGGGAGTGCTGAGTACCCCTTTATTGTCACAACTCATGGATTCACTTTGACCTGGAGTGGCTGTACCCGTTAGGGTCCTTTCTACAAGTCAAATAGATCTGTTTAAAAATAATTAATATTGTATAAGAGTATGTGAAACCATATTACTGTATGCAAACAAATAATTATCATCAAATAGAATTAACATCAGATAAGAATATTTGATATCCTATAACCCTGTAAATTATTTATATTAAGAATAATTATTTGAAGCTGTGATTGTTTACTTCATATTATTAGTCACTTGAAACCACATCATTGCTTGCAAATTATTTATGTTAAATAGGAATACTTGAAACCATGTAACTTCGTGAAAACAAATGATTATTAGTGTTCATGGTGGTGAGGCTCTAGTTTTTGAGTTCTGGGAATATGGAATTGTTCCTTCATTACTGTTACTCTTAAGTTCATTCTGATGCAATATGGTACGGTGCCGTCTATGGGTTAAACAGACCACTTTGAAAATGATCAGTATTAGATAGGAATATTATATAGGAATAATTGATATCATACAACTGAGGAAAAATTATTTCTATTAAGAATAGTTATTTGACGCTATAATTGTTTACTAATGATTATTATTGGTTGACCTAAATGATATAATTATATATAAATTCTTTGTATTAGATAGGAATACTTGATATTATAACAGTATGCAAACAAACAAATCTTGACCAGTAGAAAGTTTTTTTAATCTATGGAGCACTGAATATATGGTTATGATTACAATCAAACATTTACAAATGAGTCAAATTTCAATTTGAAATAACCCATAAGGAGTTGATGTGCCGTTAAACAAATAAGCCAAACCAAAAGTGAATTTTCGTTACTTTTCAGTTTAAGGGAGTCTTGAGATTTTACTTGTGAAAGCCCAAGTGAAAAAGTCGATAATTTTTTTATCAGAATATATATTGA